>JANTPZ010100703.1:0-46244 GCA_025593235.1 Vachellia pachyceras
AGACCAATAGACAAAGCATGAAATGGTAGTAGTGAAGAGCTTCCAAATCTATTATTAGAACTTAAAGGCTTATCTTGGCTAGGTGGTGGATTAGTATGGAGTTGGCACACCACCTTCATTAATTTAGAAACATGTTTCAAAGCTTAAAAAATATTCAAATGCCTCTTTGTGTGAGTCTTAACAGCTCCATTATACCCTACACTATTATCACTGAAGGAAATAAGGGCGTACCTGTAGACCAATTGAGTAGATACTTCCACAGATACCCACATGGAATTCGGATCACAATGGTGGATGTAAATATAAGATACAACAAAGGCACACGGAGAAAGAGAAGAGTTTTTGGGAGAGGAAGAGACTGCAAGTTTTCTCAAGAGCATTTTTCCCGTATGTGGGTCTGTCTCCTCAAAACATGGGATATGGATTATTATAATAATCTAAAAGGCTTGCAACTAACATTCCCTCGTATTCTCCCAATAAATGTTCCCACTATTATTTGATTTTGAATTTTTACAATCAATTTTAGGAAATTAAATTTTAATCCCACAAAAGTTCATATTTACACATTTGATCCAGCACATGAATTTGGATCTAATCCATCAAAGGTGCTCCATTTTCTAACAATTACAAACAACACGTTTCTTAAACATACTTACGTGAGTGGAAGACTAGACAAAGCATAGCATTGGTAGTGGGCTTGAGATGAATCAGGGCGTGATGATGAATAAAAAAGTTGCTCCCTCCACGCGACGCTGCGATGTGATGAATATGGAGGTACGGATGAATGGGTGGAGTAAGGAATGAATGGACGAGGGAAGGAATAAGGAGGTGGCGGTGTCTATTTGAATTTAGGTTTGGAGGTGACTGATTGGTGCAGGCGGCCCGTTTTCAGTGGCAGAGGTGAATATGTGGATGTGTGTTTGTGAGAGAGAGAATGTGAATGGGTGAGTGTGTGTGAGAGAATGGAAAAAGACAAAAAAAAAAAAAGGTGAATCCAATGAGATAATGCGATGGATTGAAAAAGGAGTGAGGGAGAGTGTATGAGTGGAGTAAAGTGAATGTGAGGGATAATGTTGTTCACGGTGGATTATGAAAAATGGAATGATGGTTGATGTGATGTGTGTTGGAGAGTGAGGAATTATAGTAAAAATTTCAACTTAACGATTAATTCATATAATCATTTATTAACAAAATTAACCTCTAATTAGTACATTTAAAACTAAATAAAGTACCAAATAATCACTATTAGCTACACTTATTATATATAAAATAGAGATACATCAAAATCGTTTGCATTTAGCCTTTGCACTTTTGGGCAAACTTCATCAAAGTCAAGAATCTAAAATAAAAAATGAACAAGCAAATGCAAATATCAAAAATCACAATTGATAATTATGATTCGTTACTTATCCCCAATCTCTACTCATACCTAATCAATGATGAAAAATTAACAAAAAATAAATGCAACTAAGAAAGGTAAGAATTTGCCATAAACCTCAAATAATCTAAATGAATAGAATATGAAGGGGGAGTTTAGTGACCAGAAGGAGTTTCACTCGCCAAAAATAAGCTTCAAAGCCTCAACAATGGCAAATGAATGAACAATGCATAGAGGGGAGACGAAGATGCGTCAGAGAGACAACGTCTAACTCTTACCTTTTTATAAAGGATGTGGCTAAAATTGCCCAGCATAATTTAAAGGAAAAAACTACAATAGAGGACCCATATTTTCATACATTCCCATTTTCCTCCTTTTCCATATGCTATAATTTATTTTAATCTCATAAATTATATTTAAGTAAATTCATGTTACTCAAATAACATAATAATATATTTCAATAATTATAAAATATTTTATAATGATAATTTTAGAAATAATTTTTTTTTGGAATGTTACACATTCTCCATCACACTATATTTTTAAAACTAATATAAAATTTTAAATTTTATTAAACGAAACAATTTTTTTTCAATTTTTACTGAAAAAATTACTCTTTCATCAATTTTTACTGAAAGTAATACCAAGAAATAAAATTTACCCAGTTTAAAATAATACCAAGAAATTTTATGTGATTTATTTTAATTTAGAAGAAATTTATGTGAGTTAAAGAATGCATGTAATGTTAATAAAACAAAAATATCTAGATAATATACCATATTATCAAATGATATAAAATGAATTTATCTTTTATTTTTATGAAAATTTTAATTCATATTATCGTTGATAATATAAATCAAACAACTCGGTGTTACGTTGATTGATTAAATGATATAATATAAAATTTTAATTCATATGAATATAAAACTTGATAAAAATAAAAATTAACAATAAAAAAGATAACATTATGCTATATGTGATTTAGGAATAGTTTTAATTTTAATTTTAGTTATTTCTTATTTTTTTGATAAAGAGTTATTTCTCAATTTTCAGTGTAATAAATAATCTAATGATAGTTTATTAATAAATATTATTTTCTTTTGGTTCTTCATTTTAATTTTCCCTTGTCTTTTCAACTTGGAATTATTGCCTTCATCCAACCAGTAAATGTTTTTTCCTTTTGGACAAGCACATGAGAAGTATAAAAGCCCTGAACAAGTATCTATATTTAATTTTTATACTACTGTCAGTCTTTAATATATGAATAGATTTTAGATTTACCGATAAAGTGTCTGTTTAAATCAATAATAAAATTTACTTTTTCAATTTAATTTATGATTTATAAAATAAGTACGTGAGCGGAGTTTTATTTTCATTTGCATAAACATTTTTAAACATTATAATGCAAACAAACCTAAATATAGGTATTTACAATAACCGCAAACTCTTAATTTTACATAGTTTATTGATTGGAACTCAAAATTTTCAAATCTCCACATTCATTTAACAAGAATTTGCGAATCCCCAACAAAATTTAGGTGATTACAGTAAAGTTGTAAAATCTACATGATCAGTGAAAACTAAAACTAAAACATGCATCTCCAAGTGAAAAGTGGACTCTGAATCCCAGGAAAGTGGGATGAAGCCAACCAAGAAAGAGATTGGTTAAGCAACATACACAATATTCTTAATATGAGCATTCCCTCTAGTCTATAATATATATATATATATAGGTCACTTTAATCAATTTTATACGTTCTGCAATATTTTTCCTCACTTCCCAGGCTATGTGAGTTTTCTCTTTGAGAAGTTTATGATCGTGGGGCCAACATTCGTTCGATAAAGAAAGAAGAGTCCATTTCCAACTGATGGGAAACCACTTGGACGAGGCCAATGACATGTACACCAATTTCAATACTACAACACACACACCCCCCCCCCAATAATTCAATGCTACTATATATATGCATATAATGTTTTAATTTTTTTTTACATTTCGTGAAGCCAATAATTAGTTTGGATCATTTCTTTGTTTGGGTTTTAAATTCGAAAAAATCGATGAAATGTCTTGCAAATATTTTATTAGTCAAAGACTACATGTGAGGGTGCGTAGTGGGTCTCCGTCTGCTGCTCAAAAACCTGATTTATCAAGTCAAAAAACTGATTTTAATGGAAAAACGCTGTTGCACGCAATCTGGTCATTCGCGGTCATTTAAAAAATTCAAATCTTTGTCTGCCATTAATTCGGGTCCTTGTTTGTTATTAGCTTCTGGTCTTTTACTGTTATTTCAGATCTTCAGATCCCTTAATTGGGTTCTTGTCTCATTAGCTCAGATCCTTCGCTGCCATTTGGGTCCGAAATGCAATTTTTAAATTTATTTTTTTATCTCAATTTTTTCAAGAGTTTCTACGATGCAAATTAATTAATATTAAATAGCACCAAATTTATTAAGAAATCAAATATTTAATAAAATGATAAAAGTGTGATAATTTTACCTTTTTTATAAAAATAAGAGAATTTGGGATAAGGCATAAGAGAATAAGAGAAGAGAGGGAGAGAAATGGGGAAACAGTTCTCATTTGCTTTCAAGGTTCTGTATGTCAAATGCTTTATATATAGCCTCTATTTATAGGCCTTCAAGGGTGACCACCAAAGGTCATATACAATAAATAGTACATTTAATATATATGAATATACATTGTGACTTTTTGTATCATTCATGATTCTGACTGTATAGTAATAATGATGTGGGAAGTGAATAGTCAATGGATATCCACATAATTAATATATTTATAACACTCCCCCTTGGATAACCATTATGAATGTGCCTCATTAAAAACTTTAACTAGAAAAAACCCATTAGTACAAAAACCTAGCCAAAGAAAAGAGTACGCCATTAATTGATATACTATCCAGAGCTGTCTCATTAAAAACCTTTCTAGGAAAACCCATTGGGACAAACCTTAGACAAAGGAAAAAGAATACAGCGTGTATCGACTCCCTCTCATGACGACATCACTTGTTCGCATGTGATGTATTATTGGCCTCAACCAAACACATTCTCGACTTATTTCATAGATTGCTAGAATATCATCATAGCAAGATGATGTGGATAATATATACTGTTTCATAGATCGCCATGAAATAGCTACACCACCACATGTAAACAGATAGCCAGTTTGTGATTTACCATCATGTGATCAAACAAAAATTCAGCATCTGCATAACCAACCAATGTCTTCGTGTTTATGAGATAACGGAGAATATCCCCATATCCATAGTGACTTTGAGATAATGGAGAATATGTTTCACTCTATTCCAATTCTTCATGTTGATGAAGAACTATATCTTGCTAATAAATTAGCATCAAATGATATTTCAGGATATGTGTGATTAACAAGAAACATGAGTGCTCCTATAGCACTAAGATATGGTACTTCTGGACTAAGTAGTTCTTCATAACCTTCTTCACTAATTGCTCAAGGTCTGAATGGATCTTTATCAGGTTACAAGGACCTCACAATCATTGGAGTACATAACGGATGTGATTTATCCATATAAAATTGTTCTAGGATCTTTTTTATATAAGTCTCTTGATATACAAAGATCACATTTTTATGTACTCAATCTGTAATCTAAGATAGAATTTCATTCTTCCTAAATCTTTCACTTCAAATTCTTTCTTCAAACAATTAATTGCATTTTGTAACTCTTCAGGAGTTCCAATGACGTTGATATCATCTACATAAATAGCAATTATGGCAAACACACTTCCAAATTTTGCATAAAGAAGCATGGGTATAGTTGGTCATTTATATATTCTTTTTTCAGCAAGTATTCATTAAGACAATTATACCATATGCGCTCTGATTACCTCAGGCTATACAAGGACTTATTCGACTTGATTAAGTACTGTTCTCAAGAACTAGAATTCGATGTTTTCGGCTCTTTAAGTCATTCAGGGATTTATGCTTTCGGCACTTTTAGTCCTTCAAAGATTTGTGCTTCCAGCACTTTTAGTCCTTCAGGAATTTGTGCTTGTGACACTTTTATTTCTTTAGGGATTTGTGCTTTTAGCACTTTTAGTCCTTCAATGACTTTCGAAATGAGCCATATAAATAGGCAGTCACAACATCCATTAGATGCAGATTAAGCCCTTCACTTAAAATCAGTCTAATCAAATAACGAAAAGTAGTCACATTCAGTACAGGTGAATACGTTTCTTCATAATCGATATGAGGCCTTTGTGTAAAGCTTTGGGCTATAAGACGTGCCTTGTATCTTATAATTTGACCATTTTCATTTTGTTTCCTCATAAAAATCCATTTTTATCCAACAGGTTTTACATCTTTTGGTGTAAGGACTACAGGTCCAAAAACATTCGTTTTTCCAATAATTTTAATTCTACCTTAATGGCATCTTTCCATAAGGGCCAATCTTTTCTTTGTTGGCATTCACTAATGGATTTTGGCTCATGATCCTCATCCCTATTCATTACATTATATGCTATATTATAAGCAAATATGTTGCCAACGTTGACTTCATTTCGGTCCGATCGGATTTCATTCATAATATAATTTATTGAGATCTCATTATTTCACATATTTCAAGTACATGTGTCTCTTTTGGGACTACCACATTCTCTTCTAGAGATGACTCTTCTAGGGCTATTATCTTTTATTGATTATCCTCGATTTGACAATCTATATTTTTAGCTCCTTTTCTTTTTCGAGAATTTTTATCTTTGGAACCGATTGACCTTCCACACTTCAGACGTGATTTGGATTCATTGTAACAAATTGCCCTTTAGGGACATTAATTCTAATAGGAGCATTGGCAGCTGAGACATGTGAATTTGTTATCCTTAATAAATGCTTCTAGCATTTGATTAGCAAAATTCTATAAATGAATTATCCTTTTGAACTTCCAGTTCACATTTTTTTGTCTGAGGATCAAAATGAGTCAACGATAATTCATTCTAACTAATCTCTTGACCCAACTACTTATTTTCTCCCCTAATGCTGATGAAAGTAATTCATCAAATAACATTCGGCAAATTGTGCCATAAAATTCATAAGGGTTTTACATGCACATATATTACACACCCAAAAGCAGGAAATACTAGGTTCTTGATCAAAAACCTTAGAAGGGGAAAACTTTCGATAATTTGTTGGCCTATGTAAATTAATAGCTGTGCCTACAAAATGGCTAATCCCTAAGCAGAATATGGGAGATTATATCTTATGTGAAAGAGGTTGCAACCATTTAACCAATAATTCTTCTAGCCTATTTTGCGTATGAACATGAATTACCAAATGTTCAATATCAAGTCCGAGGGACGTGTGGTCCTCATTAAGGATAGTGAATTAAATTCATTAGCACTATCAAGATAGCATTTTATAATCAGATAATCAGAATAATATACTCTCAAACATATTCATTGAGCAAAGAATCTTGCAAACTTCAGGTTGCAAGAAAATAATAAACAAACATGATGCCATTTAGTTGATACATTAATTAAAACCATATGGTAACTAAATGATTCACCACGTGGGTTTATAGTCACACAAATATATTCATGTATTCGTTTTAAGAATGTGAAAAGCTCACATTATAATTAACTTTATGAGGATCTATTAATATATTTTCCATTGGAACTTGCAATATATGAGAAATAGTGGTATCTATTTACACTTCAGGGTATATCCACATTTATTCTCAATAATCTCTCGCATCATAATTGAACCGGGATGATCTAACCGGTTATTGCCAACATTGAATTCATTAGTAAACTTCGTGTTTACATTGACAAATTGCTGGTTTGTATTAATAAGTAAACTTCTGGTTTACTATCTCATGACATATATGAAATTCATCAGTCTCAGTAAACTTCTAGTTTACTATCATATGCTTTCAAATATGCTTATATACAAAGCCAAAGAAAAAATGGAGGAACTTGAAATGTAAAAACAAATAGATATAAAATCAACAATAACAAATAAAGTTAACAGTAGAAGTATATACATATGTATACATATATATGATTATATAAGTTATATATATTTATATAATTTATAGTGCTGTAAGTACAACAATACTTAAATTAAATGAATATAGCTTCTGGCTATTTTATAAGGTAGAAATAACTATATGATATCCGCCATACGTATTAAAATAAGATATTAAGGTTATACAATTTCTGGTCATATAACTTTTATTTCCATTTGGTATCCATTTCTATGGATATTATGAAACTTAATAAGTTTATCATAAATTGGCTCTTCCGGAGCATGCAGTGCATATTCAATTTGTTGATTATGCCCACCTATTACCATTTTATATGGTTCTTATCAATTCTTCTCCACTTTAGGTGGAAGTTAAAAACATTATGATTCTGTCTACGTTCTCATCGACATCCATGACCATAAACATATTTGTTAGATGCTACATTCATTTTTGAGAATGGATTTGAGCCAGTTGTACGGGTTCATGATTTTTCAATGAAAAACTCATTTTGTTTAGCCATAAGGAGGTAAGAGATTAATTAAGCATATTTCTTGAAACCTCTTTGCACAATATTGCTACTTCAGGAGCAAATTGGATGAGCTTTTTGGAAGGATAACCATATTCGAGTGGTCATATAATTCCTTCACATTTATCCAAAGGAAAATGGATCTTTATGGTCAAAAATTCGATTGAGACCTTTATGGCGGCAAAACATAAGTTAGGTATGGAAAATAAATATATCTTTCCAGTTATATCAAGAGTCACAAACTTAAATTTACCAATCGTAGTTTGGATTAAGGTAATAAATGAAATTCTTAAAATATGAAATGCAATAAAACAATACAAAAACTTATATTTGACAATTAATCTCATGCCTTCAAGATAATTAAAATTAAAAATTCATGGCTTCAGGCCATTTTTATTCTCATGACTTTAGGCCAATCAATCAGATTAGGATAAGAAATTAATGCCATATAATTTCATAATAGAAAATCAAGTCTATATGGCTTCTAACCATTTAATAATATAAAGAATAAAAGTTATATAGCTTCTGGTTATATAATGTCATAATAGTAAATTAAGATTATATGACTTCTTGCCATATATCATAGAATCAAAGGAATTTGGCTTGTGGCCATAAAATCTCAAAATTGGATAATTAAAGAAATATGTCATCCAACCATATTATATCAAAATCAGAAATAAAAGAAATATGACTTCTGATCATATAATTTACGAATATAAAATCATAGGTGTATGGCTTCTTACCATATTAATAATAACAATATAAATAATATATATATGAATTATAAATGAGATTATAATAAGAAAACAATAATAATATCTAATCTAAGTCATGGAACCTGATATTTAAAATAAGAAAATCAAAACTTTATGACTTCAATCCATTTAATTCTCATGGCTATAAGCCAGTTAATGCCAAAATGAGGATTAAGTAATATGGCTTTTGGCATATTATTTCATAATAGAAAATTAAGGTTATATGGCTTTTGGCCATTTAATAAGATAGAAAATAAAAATTTATGACCTTTGGCCTTTTATCTTCAGGATAAAAGTTGTATATGGCTTCTAGCCATAAGATAAAATATAAAAATGTATATGACTTCTGGCGGTATATCATAAAATCAAATGAATAATGAATATGGCTTTTGACCATATTAAAAAGAAATATGACTTCTGATCATATAATTTCTTAATATGAAATCAGATATGTACATGACTTCTAATCATATTAATAATATGTATAAAAATTAAAATAAGAAAGTAATAATTATCTCCAATCTTAGCCATATAACCCGATGATTAAAATAGGTAAAACATTCACTTTAATTCTATATAGTGACTAAGATTATTTCAGATAGATCGATATTAAATAAATGTACAATAATAGAAAGTAGATGAAATCATTAAGATAACTATGGGAGAAGTGTACCTTCACTAGAGCTCTAGTGCCGATAACGTATTATAAAAGTAAGAGAATTTGGGGTAAGGCATAAGAGAATAAGAGAAGAGAGGGAGAGAAATGGGGAAACAATTCTCATTTGCTTTCAATATTCTGTATGTCAAATGCTTTATACATAGCCTCTATTTATAGGCTTTCAAGGGTGACCATCAAAGGTCATGGACAATAAATAATACATTTAATACAGATGAATATATATTGTGACTTTTCGTATCGTTCATGAATCTGACATCCACATAATTAATATATTTATAACAACCTTTAATTATCTCTACTTTTATGAAACTGCCTTTAATCAATAAAGGTTCCATAATATCACAGAAATGCCCTAAAATGCTACAAATTGGGTTGTGTTATAAACTGGAAAAACTAGAGCATAGAAAATAAGACAAGACAAGAAATTAGGGAAGAGACCAAATGGGCATTTCTCATTCAAATGTAATTCAAAGTACATCCAATCCTTTGTTTTACAACTCTATTTATAGGCACTAAACCCTTCCAAGAGTTACAATATCATAAATATAAGAATTAATCAACATTATGATACAATATAAATGCATTGGAGGTTATAGTTTTTAATCACAAAATGGAATCCTAAAAGTCAAGTGGTGATGAACATCCACCACTACAATATTTATAACACTCCACCTTTAATATTCATAAAAATTATTGTGCCTCATTAAAACCTTATTAGGAAAAACCCAATGGCACAAAACCTAGTGAAAGAAAAAGAGTCTACAATAAATATATATTGAAGCTGCCTCGTTAAAAACCTTATTAAGAAAATCCTGTGGGATAAAACCTTGGTTAAGGAAAAGAGTACATCATGCTCTTTACTGTCCCTGATAACATTATATTTAGTCCTCTGATAACAATATCAATTACTGATGACAATATCATTCATTATCATTAAAAAATATTTCTTGAATACAAATGTCATCAATGATTTTCTAGATAGTTGATCTTCTTCTCATCTGAACTATACAAATGCATGCCATCAAATTATATTCCGAAATGTATTTCTCGATCATATCTTCTGGGTATGTCGAATAAATGTATCCATCTACCATATCTTCCAGATATATTAATTTATTCTACACATTTTTTAGTCAATTATATATACTTAAATTCTTTAATTCACACAACATTGAATGTTTTCTTAGGCAAGCTTATAGCGTCACATATCCTTCAAGCATTCGGATGCACATTTCATAGTTCCTTGAGCCATATGCATAGGCTTTAACAATATTTAACAGACACATATTTTTCTTATATTCTCCCAGACTAGTAATTATCTTTTATCTAGCATAAAAAATATACCTTATACCTCATCACCATAAATGTTCATGTCTCATAACAACTTTGTATTTTTATGCATTTGGACTATTGGTTCATAATTCTCACATATTGAAATGATGCAATCATATTCTATTGCATTTTTTCCTTTTTTTCTTTTCTGTTGGCCAATCACGTTTCTATCATCCTTTCACAACAGATTCATATATAAGATCCTCATTTGATCACATGATACGGCAACTTTATCTTTTCTGATTCCATTTTTCTTATTGCAACATAACTTATCAAAATCTCGATATTACTTTTCAGGTACCTGAACTTTCTTGAAGTTTTTGCATTTAGTTATGTCTTAGCCTCTTGGGGAGTGCCAACCTCCTCAATATAATCATCTTAATGATATGCTCATCTTTAAGCAAAATATAATATTTGGAACCAATTGGTTTCTTATGCTTCAGGCATGTCTCATTTTCATTTATATTAGTTGGAGCATTTTCAACTAGAATATGAGATTTACCTATACTCATTTATGTCAGTAATAACATCTATAAGATACTTTGCAATTTTGTTATGAATGCAATGTTTGATGAACTTCTAGTTCATACTGCTATTTTTTAGGATTTATATTTCATGATAATAACGCATTTCGTGTATTTTATTTTTCAACTATTCAATATCTCTCCCTTATATGGAAATTTTTTTTCAAATGATAATCAAATAATAATGCAGCACAAGTATCATAAACCCATTTGTTCTCATTAGAAACACCATTACGTTTCATTTAGAGACAAACAAGAAGTAGAATCTTGCCCAACATTTATTTCTACTTTCCATATTTGTGCATTTTGGTGGATCAATAAGAAAACATCGTACATTCAAATCTTTAAAATGAAAAATGTCTGGCTCCTAACAAAAAGCCAATTTCACTGGGAGAATTTTGTTGGCTTAATGTGTATAAGTGTCACAATATATTTAGCCAAATACATCAACACTGAAATTAAAATCTTGATCTCATAAGTATTAATCAAGCTATATTTTAATAAATGATTATGTATCGTATAATCCGGAAATTGTTCACTCATGAATATAATGATTTATTTAAACGATCTTACAATCTTCAATTTGCAAGTTACTAATAATCATACATGTAACCATATTATAAATGAAACTATCAAACTTATTGAATACTTGTATGGTTTAGATATTTTTTGAAATAGGCCCCACATTAGTTAATATATTTCCAGAAATGTAGAGATCCATTTCAAATCATAACAGTGATCTTCTTATGATCCATATTCTATTTAGAACTAGCATCACATGATAACCTTTGAATTATATATAATATGATGGCTATTCATGAAGAATCTTCTGGCTCTTTAATAGATGTTAACACATAATTTTTAACATTATATTGCATCTTATATATGACTCGGATGATCAAACAAGTCATGCCAACAATAAATTTGTCTAGATCAGTAAATTTTGGGTTTACTATAACAACTTTTCATTTCATAACATATTAATTTAAAATCTCAATATGACATCTATTTTTGGAGATCAAAAGGCTTAACAATCTCCCCCTCATAAATAGAAATATATATAAAATTAGCTCACACTTGTATTCCAATGATATCCTCCTCAAGTTTGAGTCATATAAACATAATTTTCTTATTCAGTGTATTTCATTTAAAAGTCTTTATACTTCATGACTTCCATACAATTTTGGATTTCAATCTAATTAGGATATCATCTTTAGACTTTTGAGTGAACCAAAACTCTAATATAGAGTTATGGGACATAATTTTCATCATCAATTCTTTTTTATCCATAAACTAAAAAATTATATTAGTTCTTTAGGAACTAAACCAATTCTTCATGAACTATATCAATTTTGTAACATATAGTTTTTCAGTAACTATATCAATTTTGTAGCAGATAGTTCTTTAAAACTAACATATATTATTATATAACAATATAAATTCCATGGTTTTTCATGATTTCATAACTAACCAATTTAACCTTTTCCAATAGATTGATATGTATTTTTTATACGACTTCTAGCCATATTGTAACATTTTCTTATAATTTTGATGCCATTAGAAAGCTCAACTTTCAATTGTCAATCTATCCAATAATATTATTATGACCATTATCTTTTTGTATTTCAATAGTACATAATCACTTCTTTCAAACATTAGTCTTATAGACCAAAGCAAAAGTCTTTAAAAGCTATCAAGCTTTTATGTTTGGACATTTAGCCTACATGGCTTTAATATTTGTAGTAATTGGATTATTGAAATGTCATAATTTTTCATGTCATGTACTAGTAACCACAATGTTCTTTCACAAAAGAACCATTATAATAGTAATGTGACTTCAGGTCACTTACTCACAATTACAAAAGTATTTTGGCTACTGGCCACTTAATAGATGATTAAATGAATATATCTTCTGGCTATATTGTCATATAATAAAAGATATATGGCCTCTAGCCACATGATATAAGAGATTAGAGTGATATATCTTCTGGTTATATAATCTTAATATATGAAAAGTATATGGTTTCTGGCCATATAATCAAAACAATATAAATAATGAACAAATAATAAACACGATAATGAAATATGAAATCAATAAATAAAATGTAAGTAATAATAAAAGAAAATGCTAATAAAATAACATAATGATAAATAAACAAATGATGAAAAAGAAAATGAAAAGATAAAATAAATATCATAAATAAACAAAATGTAAATTATATGAAACAACTTAACATATTAATCTAAATAACAATAGAATAATGAAATATAGATAAATAAATAAATGAAACATAAATAAAATAATATAACAACATGAAATAGATCTCTATAAAAGGGGATGGCAATATTATAGGGAGGCAGAGAAATAAATATACACACACCAATGAATATTAATGTAGTAATAAATAAATATGTATAGATATGACAATATAAATAAATAACACAATAGAAATAACATGTGGAAAGAAACATAATAAGCAATAATAACATGAAAGTTAAACAATAGAGTGATATACATATATATAAATGATAGTGATGTGAGTATAACCATAATAAAATAAAAAATGAACAAAAAAATGAAAGATAAATTGGGATTGAAAGTAAAGATAGAAAAAATATAAAGTACAATAATAATGAAATAAATAACAATGCAAATATAAGAATAATAAGTACAGTAAAATAATATAAAGTAGAATATTACAACAAAAAGGTCTCATATATGGCTTATGACCATATATTAAAAAAATCAAAACAATATAACTCTAGGTTATGCATTAAAATGGCAACAATATAAATAATTTGTAAAGAAGATTAGAATGATATATTATAACGATAACAATATCCAATCCTAACTATTGGAATCTGGTGTTTAAAACATCCGGTAAAGAATCAAGCAATTCTATAAAGTGGTTCATCAGATTATCCCAGATTGATCAAGAAGAAATAATACAATAAAATAAAATAAATGAAATTGTCAAAATATGATATAATTATACCTTTTATAAAAACTTTCGTGCTGATAACGTGTTATAAAATGAAAAAACTAGAGCATAGAAAACAAGACAAGATAATAAATTGGGGAAGAGAGCAAGTGAGCATTTCTCATTCACATGTAATTATAAGTACATCAAACCCTTTGTTTTACAAACTCTACTTATAGGCACTAAACCCTTCCAAGAGTTACAATATCATAAATATAAGAATTAATCCACATTATGATGCAACATAAATGTATTTGAGGTTATAGTCTTTAATCACAAAGTGGAATCCTAAGAGTCAAGTGGTTATGCACATCTATGACTACAATATTTATAACAGCTTGATGAAATATGATTGGGTCAGCTAGTTATAAAGTAAATTATATATTGATAATTCTTAAAGATATTTCATTTTTATTTTAAAAAAGTGTTAAAAAATCACTTGATCTCATATAACTACGCTAAACATAATTTATAGATAAATAAAATAAGAAATTAATATAAAATAATTAAAAGGTTATTGGTAAGTATTTATAATATATTTTCCATTTTCAGTATATTTATTTTTAACAATAAATTTTCATTATGATTTATATTATGTTTTCAAGATTGTAATAACAAATTATAAAAGATTAACGTTTACTCAATCCAACATGATGATCTTAATGAAGTCCATGGTTAAAAGATGATTTTGTAGGGTGATTCAAAACACATAAACTTTAAATATGAATGGTTAAATTATCAATTGAAGCTTTCTATTTTCACCAAATTTGTTTTCTTCTACTTTGAATGAGAGAAAGTGTTGGGTAGGAAGCTTGAATAAAGATTGAGGAACTTCAATGAAAGGAAACTTTTATTTGAAACTGAAAAGATGAAATACACTAACTTTGTATTTCTCTCACACACTCAAGTTCCTCACTTACACACACTTTGCTTTATCACTCAAGACTTTATAATTGTTAAATAATTATTTTTCATGTTAAAGTTAAGATTTTAAAAATAAGACTTTATAAGGAAATTACTACTACAAAATGGGAATTTTCAAATCCAGCGAAAATGCATTCTAACACCCATTTTGCTGTGGATGTCTTCGTCCGAGCGTTAAAAGCATATTCATGTAAGGTCAAGCACTAATAGACTTGGACGTGAGAATATATTCTCTCACTTTTAGCATTAAGAGACTTGAATGTATGTTTGGCTTTTTTAAATACATTACTAAACAAGCCCAATAGAAATGCCAGAAGAATGCAAGGAAAGAGAAGAAGGCAAGAGTGGAAAGGGAAACCCAGAGAAAAAGGGTCTAGAGAGAAAACAAGTGACATAATCCAAAACCTCGCAATGTTGACTGCCGATACTCTTTATTGTGCACATCACAAATCCCATACGTGTGCTGTGATTAATTTAGCTGCGGTGGGTCTATACAATAACCCAAGCCCAGTAGCATTTGCCATATTTGATGGTGCAGGCCCACATCCACTTTCATCCATGGCCATGATAGGGTTTTTTTTTTTTTGCCTTTTCTTTTGTTTACTTTGTTTTGGTGAATTAACATATCACCGTAATTGCCACATATCAATCGCATGTTTTGCTTTAATAATTTTTCACCAAAGATTGAATCATTTTTAACTTAAAAGTAATATTGCTGTGCCAATGATTCAGTGTTTACATTATTGTTGAGTAGTGCTGTGGAGTAAAAATCATACTGGGTTTAGCAACATTTTCGAGCATGTGATTGCGCTGACAATAATTGGATTCCATGGCATTATTTCCATGGTAAATTGCTAATGATATATAAGCAGGTAAAATTCTATTAAAAGAAAGAATTTATAATTAAATTAATTAGAAAGAAAGACATTGTATTTATGAAATTAGTACTATCTCCGGTCTTCAACATAATACCATGTTTGCAGTAAAAATTGGGCTTCTAACGGCATTTTATATTTAAAATTACAGAGAGCATTAGTAAATTCAATCATTTTAAGGGAATAAAAGAAATACATTTTTTAAGTTCAAATGGTAAATTAAAATTTGATATAAACTTAAAATATTAAATATTTTTTTTTTGTTCAACAGGGAAGAGAAGGGTGCCACTTTAAAAACCTCCAACTAGGAAATGGGTACAATCCGAGGCCAAGCAGAAGAGTCAATATATTTGTAGGAACTCTTCTCTCTCTTTCTGAAATATCCAATGAATTCTAAGCTTCAAGAAAATGTATTTGTTTGGGAACTCATTTCCCCCAACCTACACATAAGTTAAGACAAAATCATATTGAAATCTATAAAAATCATCTCAAAATCCATAAAAACTATCTTAAAATCTATAAAACCATCTCGAAATCCATAAAAACCATCTCGAAAGCTATAATTCGTGTCTCCTAACAAATTTCTCAAACACAGAGCTTACTCTTACTAGACCAGCTTCAAAGATAAGCTTAGCAGAGTCGAAGTTAGCCAGATTCCATCGGATTCACAGTCGTCGTGCTTCTGATCGTTGATCTCTGCTCACCGACGTTCCTTGACTTTCGGTCGGATTTGTAGATCTGTAAGTGCTTTTAAGAGGGGAAGAAGCATAGTGGGTGGGAACTCTTTCCGATCCAAATCTTACCTGATTCCGTCGGAGCCACAGTCACCATGCTTCCGATCAGAGATCTGTAGCCACCTTGGCCTTTTCTCTACGAACTGTAGCCACCGCAAGCTTAAAATATCAACGTCCTTCCACCACAGACCACAGCCTGAGAGACCGCGGCAGAGAGAACCTAGCTCGAAACCAAACATACTCTCCTTGCCACTCTTCAAGCTGAGTTTTTTTCCTTTTTGAAACCAAGTCAATCCACCCAAACTGACGGGTTGATCGGCTTAAAGGCCGATTCAACATTTAAACCAAATCAGTTCATTAGTTTTCAGTTTGAACAGGTATGTTCGAACCAGTTTTTTCCTTGCAACCATCTTCAACATATTTCATAATATATCATATTTTATTTAAAATCTTAATTTTTTATGTATATTCCTAACTAATTTATAAAAAACTTCATATTCGCTTCGTACCTATTTATAAGGGTTTTCTTTTTGGGAGTGGCTAATCCTTTTTTCTATGGTCTTGTTTGAAGTTATATGAGCATTGAATATATTTTTACCAATGCTACCTTTGATTAATTTCTCCCATACATTATCTTTCATTTTTTACCATATCACGTACTCTCTCACGTTCACTATATAATTTCAACTACTTTAGTAAACAATGCAATTCAATTATTAAGACCTTATAAATAAGGGCGAAGGGATCTAATTAATGACTTTTATTGAATGTAATTTTGCTATTTCTAAACAAATAATCGTAATAACTTTATTAATTTATATAAAAAATTGTTATTAGATACTTTTAATAAGGGTCGAAGGTAGCATTTCCTTCTGTAACAACTGTCCGATATTTACAATCTAGGAAATGAATGACAAGTTCGTACTGTTAATTTATTAAAATTTTTAAATAATTACATCCATTCCTTAAGATCTAATAGAGAATGGGCTCACAAACTCTTAACCTAAACAAAGGAATTGTTCCTAGAGTACTGTTATTCCATGCCTGTCTTGTAACTTCTTTCCAAAGTCGATTTAGTTCTACATTCCATTACTCCCCTTGCACATGTTAATAATTTTGTTTACTGTTGTGCGCTTGATTTCTACTCAATTAGGAGTGTTAAACTCTAACATCTCCACAGGGTTTATTATTTCTGATGATGTGATGTTTATGTAAGAGGTAGGACCTTTGCTTCATTGGGATAGCATAACCAAAGCTAAATCTTCATGTGAAGGTATCATATGGATGTTAAGGATTGATTGGCATGTGCATTAATTACTGTCACTGTCTCGCTTTCTTATATATGCCTCGCCTATTTTGATATGGCTAGCTATTACTGTTTTGATATGCCTATTATTATTGTTGGTTAGTAAATCGGACTTTCCACACTCCAATCGACACCGATCACCTACGGCAATTAACGGCTTCTATTTAGTGACTCGAGATTATTACCTTTTTCACTTAGCTTGGAAAATGGCTCTTAATTATTGGGCTCCCAAACAACAACAACAAAGTTTTATCCTACTGAGAGTCTACTACGTGAATTGTATGTTGTCATTGCAATTTATAAACAACTAAATCTTTTGATATTTGATAAACTAAAAGAGATCTCGTGCAATAATTACTTTATTAAGTATTTTTTTTTCAGCCTTTCTCAATCCATTTTCAGTAGACTCCATAGAGCTTGATCAGTTCTCCTCACTAGCACATCCAATTACCTTATTTAAATGTGCACAAATGACCTCAAATAATTTTCTACCATTTCCTATATTATTAATGGCTATAGTCAAATAATTGGCAACGGAACTACGTGACACCTATGTGTTTTGTTCTTCATCTATGTGTCTTATTCCAGACATGCTTGGTCATTCGTAACTACCCTTGCACACATGTTAAGAAATTTATTTCATGTACTATGCTTCCGTTCTAGAGGAATACTGTTCACTTCTAACATTTTTACAAGACTTGTTCGTTGGATGTTGGTTTTTTTTTTTCTAAACATGGGTAACCTACAATACAATAGACAATTATATTTGAACTATTATTGAACATTAAATATGGGCATATCTATTGATCGAGATTTGAACCTTTATTCACTATAGTCCTTCTGCTAGAGTCAGTTTTACTAGTTCAAATGTTGATTTTGTAAGTGAATGTTACATTGTTACTGATCAATTGGGATCCGATTATATAAATTGATAAGTAAGTGCACATGGATTAAGAATCTCCCAAAAAAACTATATAATATATCATAAAAACGTTACAAGATATTCAATTTAGAATATCGATAATCTAGCCACAAGTAGTAGTAGCTCAAATAAAACTAAACAGATGTCTTTATTAATTTTAATACTCCAAATAGAATACATAAGAATGGTATTCATATCAGTAGAATAAAAAAGATAAATATTTCATCTAAAAAATATTATAAAGGATAAACTACTAATATCTTAAATATTCTTAAAATGATTCAAATATCTAAAAGATAATTAAATCTTATTAATAATCAACTAAATGAAAAATACCAGTTTTTAAGTAATAAAATTACATAAAAATAAAACAAAAATGATTTGATTGTGTGTTGAGCAGTAGAGCAAGAGATGAATAATGCTGAAGAAATAATGTTACTTTTTTTTTGATACACAATAATGTTATTGAATGAATGATTGTGTAAATTACAAAGGGAGTAGTTTTTATGTAGAAGTACAAAAAAAAATAGGCTCATTGGGTTCACTGGGTTTAAAGCCCAATGGACTAATTACACATATATATAATGGATTATTTTCTACATTGTCCTCATCCGTTTACATCTCTTGGTAGTTTTATACTAAATAAGATATCTAATATAATAATTACCCTCTTGGAAATATCAACTTCCCTGTTGCTATATGCAATCTTGGAAATACTGAGAAACCTAGAAGTGCTAGAAAGGGTACAAGTAGAAGTGAGACAAATGTACAAGAAGAAGGGTACGTGAGCGAAGAAGAACCGGATGAACTCATGTACATGAAGGCGGTGTTGATTGTGAATGGAGATTCCTGTGATCCAAAGCTATATCTCAAATTCAAAGGATCACACAGAAGACTCTTTGCTTCCCCACTGTTACTTCTCTGCCTACACATTTCCTCGTTGATGAACTTCTCGAGAAGCGCATCACATTTTCGGTTAATCTCCTCGAATCTCCTCTTTCCGGTGATCATATGAAGCCATTTTTGCGAAGGAAACAAACTACCGACATCAAAACGCAGCGCAATATCCACCATCTCCTTCACAACCGACATCATTGCTTCTTGATCTATACTTGTTTACCCAAAAGCTGATCTCATAACAATCGCGAAACTCATGGCTCGAATCTTCTTGCTCAGGTTTATTGCACTCAACGTTCTTGGTCTTGATGAAGAGTTCGCCCTCGCCATCAAGAACGGTGAGATCAGAGAGAAGCTTGGAGAAGAGGTTTATGGACTCTAGATTGGCTCTTGACATTTTCTTGCTTTCTTGGTCTATTGCCATACGTTTTCTTGCTTCCAGCCATTCCTTCACCGAGCAGCGATTTCGTCGAGGAATGGGAGGATGCCAAGGGCTTCGTTCAACAGACTGGTTTTTGGTATTTGGCTCGTGGTCGCGTGGAAGAAACCAAGGTCTCAGGTCTTGAGATGTTTGGATACAATTTTGGGCGCCCAGACCTTTGCATCCGTCTCCCCCTCTCGGTCTTGATTTGCTGCCATGGCCCAATCTATTCTAGGCGGAGGGTGAAGCCTTTCTTTGTTTACAGCCCAGCTGCCATGGAATTCTTGCACAAAGTCCCAAAAAATATATGTTTTCAGCCTTTCTTGCCCAAGAAAACAACATGCTCTTGATACCACGTTGAGCAGTAGAGCAAAAGATGAATAATGCTGAAGAAATGTTATGGAATGAATGATTGTGTAAATTACAAAGGGAGTAGTTTTTATGTAGTACAAACAAATGGGCTCATTGGGCTCACTAGGTTTAAGGCTCAATGGACTAATTACAACTATATATAATGAATCATTTTCTACATTGTCGTCGTCCGTTTACATCTCTTGGTAGTTTTATACTAAACAAGATATCTAATAGAATTAACATAATTACCCTCTGGATTTTTATCATTAAGAAATCCCATTATTCGCAAGGTATATAATCCTTCCATATATTATCTACAATATTAAATTAAACCCGCTCTAAGAAGTCAGCAAATAACTTAACTTTTTAAGTGGGCCTTTCTTTGATTCTGAAGAATTAATTATTGGTCTCCTATAAAAAAATGAACGGAGTGCGAAAAATTAAGAATTATTAGAAGTATATAGAGAAATGAGAGATGGTCTGTTGTGATTATTTTACGGATAGTAAAGCAAGTATTTCACTAAGTTACATTTACTCGGCCTCTTGAAGTGAAGATATATAAATAGGTACTACTCACCTTCGCCGCTTCTAGAAGCTGAAAATAACATTCGTTTGGATTATTATAAGATCAAATTTAGAGCTTGTTTGAAAGTCCGGTAGAGAATAACTTTTACGGAGTTCAAGGTAAAACCTTTGTTTTGAAGAATAGATTTTTGATGAACAATTTTTACAAATTTTGAGGCAAAATTTTGATTTTAAAAAAGTGATTGTGTTTGAGAAGTTATGATGAGAACAATTTTTACGGATTTCAAGGTAAGATTATAATAGAAAAGAGAAAAAATAATTAGAGAGATAGTAGGAAGAAAAAGAAAGAAAGTAGGAAAAAGAGAAAGATGAAAAAGTAAAATAATACAATAGGAAAAAGAAAAGAGAAAAATAATTAGGAAAGATGATATGATTTGACAAGAAAATAATTTTTCAGAGCTTAGATTTCAAACTTAAGTTTTGTATCGAAAACAATTTTTCGATACAAATTATAAAAGATTGTTAACTAATTCACACAAACCAAACAATGTTAATTAAATAATTAATATGTCTTATTTTGATAAAATTTACCTATTTTAACCTTATTAAAGAATGTGATTGAAAGTGGAAAACATCAATTCATTCAGCACTAGTATTTTGTAACAAGGGGGTGGTGAAAGTGGAAAACAAGCATTATATAATTATTCTCTATCTCATATATATGGGACCAAACCATCCTTCTAAATGGCTTCTTATAACTGGAACAAGTTAGAGTAATAAGTACCAAAGGGAGTGTTACATTTAAGAGTAAAGCAAACCTTTTAACAAACTCCATTGTTAAGAGTAGTGGCGGAGCCACATATACCTCAGTGGGGTCATTTGCCCCCACTGAATTTTTGGATATCTATGTAAGTAATAATAGGCTTTTTGTTATACACCCACTGATTTTAAGATTTAAACCCACTCAAATTATTTATACTAGTAAATTTGTTGTCATTTGTTTGAAAATAAAAATTTACCCCCACTTGTACGAGGTCATGGCTCCGCCACTAAGAGCATACGAGATTTTTTTTTTTTAATCAAAGCATAGAGTCGTTTTCAATGTGTCCGTTGTGTATAGAATTGATTAATAGAAAACGAATCTTTCTCAAGTGGGTAATTCCAATTATACACACTCAGAAGATTCCTTGTCTCAAGTAGTGTCATTTTCAATATGGTTGTGGTGTCATGGCGTGATGATGACTCACGTAAATTATGTAATACTGGTTAGCGAATGTGCTGATATTTATTATTTTGAGAGCGGACTTTATATGATTAAGTCATCAGTTTGAAACAACTTAGTAAGATGCTCTGAACTTGTATTACACATTATTTGTACAACGACCTTATTCCTTTCACATAAGACCAAAGAGAAGATGACAAAATGTGAATTCTTTAGTATACATCATAACCATGGTCCCCCGTCTCAACCTTATAAAAAGAAACATATCCCTATATTTTAGTGGTGAGTAGGACAAAAGGGTGATATAACATTATCCTTCCCACTCAACATAGCATAATATGGCCCCTGAGTGCCATGGACATCACTCACATTCCTACATGTTTGGTACTTATGAATGTTCTTTACAAAGGAATGGACAAATACTAGGAATGAGAATGTTTGGAATTGGAATTTGTTTTAGTGTAGGCTTTCTGCATAAGATCAAGTGGTAATGCATATCAGTCTCTCGGCACAGTGCATCAGAAAAACATTTCGACCTTTTTGTTTTGTTCAATCCATTGAATAATCTGAAAGGTTTAGTTATGGGTAAGTTAGTTATTTTAAATTTCTATTTTGAAGTTTAATCCTTCTAAAGAATTACCATTTTAATGATCGTTTATATTAAATATTATTTTTTTGTTCTTCATTTTAATTTTCCCTTGATTTTTCAACTTGGAATTATTGCCTTCATCCAACCAATGAATTAGTTGCGTGTGTACTGACGTTATATTAGAAACTGGCCATTGCTGAAAAGTATAAATGTTTTTTCCCTTCTGGACAAGCACATGAGAAGTATAAAACCCTGAAGAAGTTCCTATATTTAATTTCTATAGATCCTTAATACAAGTATAGATTTCATATTCATTGATAAAGTGTCTGTTTGAATCCGCAATAAAATCTATTTATCCAATTTGATTTATGATTTACGAGATAAATATGTAAAAAGAGTTTTATTTTCACTTACATGAACATTTTTAAACGATATAATGAAAACAAGCCTAAATATAGGTATTTACAATAACCACAAACTCTTAATTTTACATGTTTAATTGATTGGGACTCAAAATTTACAAATCTCCACATTGATTTAACAAGAATTTGCGAATCCCCAACAAAAATTAGGTGATTACAATAAAGTTAAGTTGTAAAATCTACATAATCAATGAAAACTAAAACTAGAACATGCATCTCCAAATGAAAAGCGGAGTCTCAATCCCAGGAAAGTGGGATGAAGCCAACCAAGAAATAGGTTGGTTAAAAAAAAGATTAGTTAAGCAACATACACAATATTCTTAATTTGAGCATTCCCTCTATTCTAAAAAAGTACAGCAACATTTTTTTCCACTCTTCCCAGCCCATGTGAGTTTTCTCTTTGAGAAGTTTGTGATTATTGTGGGGCCAACATTATAATGATAAAAATTATAAAAGATTAACGTTTACTCAGTCTAATATGATGATCTTAATGAAGTCCACAGTTAAAAGATGATTTTGTAGGGTGATTCAAAACACATAAACTTTAAATATGAATGGTTAGATGATCGATTGAATCTTTCCATCTTCTCCAAATTTGTTTTCTTCTATTTTGAATACATAAGTACGAACACCATATTAAATTGGTAGAACACTCTTTTAAGCATAAAACAGATGAGAATGAAAAACTAATTACTTTATTTATTGCATTACCATAAAAATAAATGTGATAGCTTAATTTTTAACAAAGATGTCCCAACAAAATAAATGTAAAAAGACCCAAGAGTCGGAAGTGAAAAGTGTCAATTATAATAGGGAATATATTGATATTTTATTTATAATCTTTAAACTTTAACCTGTCCACTTACTTTTAACCATTTAAGAGTTTAATCAATAAACTTCATGGAATAATATTTTTATCTTCTAAAATATAGGGAACTAAAATTTTAAATAGCTAAACTATATAAGTAATGAGTTAAATTGAGTCATAGT
The DNA here is from genome assembly GCA_025593235.1 of Vachellia pachyceras. NCBI lineage: Eukaryota > Viridiplantae > Streptophyta > Magnoliopsida > Fabales > Fabaceae > Vachellia > Vachellia pachyceras. Next base: position 24,364 of record JANTPZ010100703.1, read on the forward strand.
TCTAAATTAAATTACAATTAAATCAAAATCACAAGGACTAGATTGCATTAAGTCAAAATTTAATAACCGATTTAGAAGTGTATTGATAAAAAAATAATTTTTCTTGTTATTGGTCCATATTCTTCTAAATTTTTTTGCAAGGCTATTTGACTGAATTGTACTTTAATTTACAAATTTAACTGGGGAACTTTTTTTTTTTTTTTTGGAATTAACTGGGGTAGTTCTCCGACAACATTTTCTCTAGATTTTTTTGTATTTCAATAAAATATGACAAACCAACAATAATTTGCTATATAATTTATTTTGCTTACATCAAATATGTAGTTTTCTGAAAGAATCTTGTTGGCATGAATAACTTGTAGAACCGACAAGGTTAGCAAACAGGGATCCAGACTGGTGGCACAGCACTATTGACTGGACCACTATACTGGGCAATTTAATTTAAAGAAAAAAGAATGATACCTAATTATTGATGTTAGTAAGTTACATTGTCAAATTGTATTAATAAGAATTTGAATCACATTTTATAAAAATGCAAATTCAAATCTCCCCATGTGATATGAGATTTCTGTTGATAAATAATCCATAAGTATTTTTATTAACCTTTTAAGAGTAAATTTGATTTGGTTGATTGGTTTTCTGAACCCAACTTATTTAAAATTATACATACACTATATTAACAAAATTATTTAATTTTACTCAAAAAGAAAAAAGAAAATCATTTAAACATAACATTTTAAAATTAGGAACACATGTAAGCAGTCTAGTGAGCTGTAATAATCTTATTGTAAAATGAATTATGAAACTAAAGTCATTCCATTAACTTTGTCACTTAATTATTACAATCATAAATGCTATTTTACCCAAGTCGAATTGGGTGGGCTCAAACTAAACCTGATTTACCTCATAGTTCTTTATTTTCTAAAGAGGGACACGTGAAATAGTTTATAAGTTAATAATTTTAAATTAGTTCAAGAGGAGAAGAGAGGACATAAGGGGACCAAACAGGATAGGCCAGAGTAATATAAATTACTAGTTGCTCTACACGATTTTCATGCTGAACCAGCACCCTACATTAGCTACCACCCATTTCTAGAGGATATGCAGCCCGTGAAAATGGAAATTGCTGATCATCATCAAGAAGAAGAGAAGATGAAAGTTCTTTATGATGCATCGTACAGAGGGTGTGTTTCGATTTTGAACACACTGATGCAGCAAGATCCATTAATCTTGCACAGAATTAGCTCACAAGCTAACTTTTTTGAAACTCCCTTGCACATTTCAGCTCTACTTGGCCACCTTGAATTCACCAAAACCCTTCTTACTCACAAACCCAAACTTGCTCTTGAGTTGAACTCGTCCCAAAGCACAGCCCTCCACTTGGCTTCAGCAGAAGGCCATATCGAGATTGTGAAAGAGTTGTTGCTAGCTTGTGATGACGCATGCTTGGTTTCTGATCAACATGGCATGATTCCCTTGCACTATGCTGTTATGAGAGGCAGATTAGAGGTCATGATCGAGCTGCTTGGAGCCAAGCCTGAGTCTTTGAGCATGCCTCACAAAGGGAACTCTATTTTCCACCTGTGCGTCATATACAATAGATTGAACATCCTAAAAGCTTTGGTGGAATTGGACAATGGAGCCTACGAGCGCCTCGGTTCAGGAGACCTGGATCGAAATAACACCATTGTCCACTTGGCTGTCATGTTGAAGCAAGTTGAGGTACTTTGCTCATGTTTTTATTACCCACGTTTAAAATTCTGTACTATAATTTAGACTTTGATGAGATGATTCGATCGGCACAGAAGTATTAGCATATTTATTTTTGATTAAATATGCAGATTGTAAGGTACCTGCTTTCGGTTCCTATAATGAGAGAGGTAGCAAATTTGGAAAACGACATGGGTTACACGGCCCATGATATAGTGAAACGAATTCCACAGGACTTGAGGAGCCTTGAAATAGAGTTGATATTCATGAACACTAATTGCATCAAAAGGGATGAAAATACAAGAATGGAAAATGCTCAGACACCAATTAATGCTGTGGTTGTTGACGAAGAAGAAGAAGCTGGGAGGCCTAAGGAGAAGAGGCGAAGGTCAAAGAAAATTTTCAAGTGCATGGAAAAGTGGTTTGTGCACGATGGTAAATGGTTAGAGGAGATGAGAGGGAACTTAAGTCTTGTAGCGACTGTCATTGCAAGTATAACTTTTCAAGTTGCCATTAATCCTCCAGGGAGCTTCATCCAACAATATATAAATATGTCCAATAGCACCGGTGACAACAAAATGGACCCCCTTCGTTGCTTGCAGTTGAATAATGAAACTGGTGCAGAGGCATGCCCAGGTGAAGCCGTGAGTGCTTATATTTTTCCATGTCCATTTCGCCTCTTCCTAGGTTGCAATACCATCTCTTTCGTTGCCTCTCTTGGGGTTACACTTTTGCTGGTAAGTGGAGTTCCTCTGAAGAATAAAGTTGTGATGTGGACGTTATGCATAGGAATGTGTATCACTCTCGCAGCCCTTGCGGCGACCTATTTTAGCGCCGTCTTCTTGATATCCTCTTCTACAATCTTCCCTTTCACACAAAAAATGTCGTTAGAAGCCTGTTTGGCTTGGCTTGCATTGCTTGGAATCGTTGGTTTATACATGATAGTGGGCGTGGTTGTATGGGCAGCGAAGAAATGCATCAAGTGAAGCAAACATCGCATGCCAATGTGTTGCAGGAACAAAACGGCTGAAATGGTTGTTGTTTGATATGATCAAAATCAATACTGTGCTATATATGCTGTTGGGCTTGTGGCTAAATCAAGATAATGGAAAAATGGGATAATGGGTAATTACGATTTTTAGATATTTGGGATATACATGTATTATTAGGGCCTACTCGGTTATTTTTCATTGGATTGTTATCCTTTTTCCCCCATTAAATGTTACAGGCATTTAATTTTAAAATGTTAAGGAGGTTATATTTGACAGATATAATTATAAGGTTCAGGGGAGTTTTGTAGATTTAGCCTTAAATAAAATTGAGTATTGGGGGGGGTTTCTTGGTATCATTTTTCCCTCCTTCTCTCTATTTATCTAGTTCCCTTCTCATTTTCTCACTCTCTCTTCCTCTTCTGTTTCTCTCAGAAATGTTTTACTAGTGGCAGACAATACAATCTTGTGACCTAATTTTACAATACAATCTTGTGACCTAATTTTTTTTTCCTAAAGCACATAGATAATTTAATTAGAGGCAGTTTTTTTCAAGCCACTGCTGTGAATGAAATATTCACATATCTTCTAGTAGGAACTCAAACCTCAATTCATCACATTGTTAGATACCGGTTGTTTTTTAATGATAGATTCAATATACCCTCGTTATCTCTCCATTTATTCAGAGGCAAATAATCAAAAGTAATCATTTCAAGATATCTACATATGGAAATTAATGAATTGAAAAAACAATTGAGAATTTTGTCTATATATGATGCTTTGATTTTTTTTTTTTTTTGTTTATGGAGAGCAAATGTATTATTTTGATAGATGTGGAATATTTTTTTATACAAAGTCACATTATATAGTCAGAATTTGTCTTTAAAAAGAGCCATCCAAGTAATTATATGGTAAAGAGGCTCCACACTGCTGGACAGCAACCGAGCTGACAAGCATTCTCAAGCAGTGGATGTCTTTATCAAAGACGTTAAAAGCACAATCATGTAATGGCGAGCATTAACAGAGCTGGACGTGAGAATATATATAGTACCTCATGTTCAGCATCAAGAGAGCTGGATATGAGAGATTAAAATAATAGAAATACCAGAAGAATGCAGTAAAGGCAATCACAAGAGTATCAAAGCAAATAATAGAAATTCCAGAAGAATGCAGGAAAGAGAAGGAGGCCATGGGTGAAAGAGAAGCCCAGAAAAAAAGGGTATAGAGAGAGAACATAATCCACACCCTCCCAATGTTGACTGTCAGTACCCTTTATTGTGCACTTCACAAATCTCATACGTGTGCTACCACGTGCGGTTCATTCAGCTGGGGCCTATAGAATAATCCAAGCCCAATAGCATTTGCCATATTTGATGGGCCAGGCCCACATCCATTTCCACCCATGGTCGTGACAGGGATTTTTTTCTCCTTTTCTTTTGTTTACCATATTTGGTGATTTTGCTTATCACTGTAATTGCCACATATCAATCGCATGTTTTGCTTTAATAATTTTTCACCAAATTGAATCATTTTTAACTTAAAAGTAATATTTTTATGCCAATGATTTAGTATTTACGTTATTATTGAGCAGTGCTGTGGAGTAACAATTATACTGGGTTTAGCAACATTTTTCGAGCATGTGATTGCGTCTGGCATTAATTGGATTCCATGGCATTGTTTCAATGGTAAAATATTGCCAATGATACATAAGCAGATAAAATTATATTAAAAGAAAGAATTTATCATTAAATTAGTTATAAAGAAAGACCTTGAATTTATGAAATTAGTACTATCTCCTGTCTTCAACATAATACAAAGTGTGCAGTCAAAATTGAGCTTCTAACAAGGTCTTAGTTATATTTAGAATCATAGAGAATATTAGAAGATTCAATCATTTTAAGGGGCTAAAAAATACATTTTTAAGTTCAAATGGTAAATTGAAACTTGATATAAATTTAAAATACTAAGTAAATACTTTTTATTTTGGTTCAACAAGGAAGAGAAGAGTGCCACTTTCGAACACGTGACTTTAATTTGATTCCTTAAAAATAAAATGGGTTGGGATATTATATTTATATTATATTACAAATGGAATGAAAAACCTCCAACTAAACAAATGAGTACAATCCGAGGCCAAGGATAAGAGTCAATATATTTGTCGGGTACATATAATATAATGCAGCACAACAAGTGAGTTCCAATTACGTACACACCCACAAAGATATATTCAATGCATCAATCAAGTCGTGACATTTTCATCTTCTGTGTGTGAATGTCCGTTTGGCAAAGCGGTAGAAAAGTACGTATGGGTACTTTCACACAAGCCGAGACAAACATATAGAGGAGATTGTCTCGTTTTACGGAAAAACACTGTTGAACGTGGTTAAAAGTGCTTATGGCAATTTACCAAACGGCACCCTATGTCAGTCATCGTCTGAGTCATGTTATCAATGTAATACAAGGTGGCTAGAATGAGCCTAGGGTTGGGAATGCGGGCCAGCCCGCGGGTTGCGGGCTGGCCCGCACGGGTTGGCGGGCTGGGCGGGCCAGCCCGTCAACAACCTTCCTAGGTGGGGGGCTGGGGATACCCAGCCCGAGCCCGCTGGCCCGCCAACCCGCCAGATTTTTTATTTTAATTTTTTTATAAAAAAAATGATTTTTTTTACTATTTTTCACTCAATTTTTTTTCTATAAGATTGCATATTTTCATGATTCTCTTTCTAATCTCATCAATAAGTGTTCAATAATTTCCTAAAAATGGAGTTTAATATTACTTTTTTCTTTGTAAAAAAATATTGGGATGAAAAAATGTAAGAAAATATATATAATATGTATTTTTAAAAAAAAATTAAACTGGCGGGTTGACGGGCTGGCCCACCAACCCGCCTAACCCGCGGGTTGAGCGGGGCGGGCTCGCGGGCTGGCTTTCGCCAGCCCTAACCCGCCAGTTTTTGGCGGGTTGGCGGGTTGGGCCCGTTTTCCAACCCTAAATGAGCCTGCTGTTTATAGTCTCTCAACTTGCCTCAGTTTGAAACAACTTGGAAGGCGCTCTCAACTTGCATTGCACATTACTGTACAGCAACCAGTTGTTCTCCTTTCGCACTGGAAATAGAGAAGATGACAAAATGGGAATTTATCCTTATTAGGATATGCATTAATGGGTCTGTTTGGCAATGCAATGGAGAAGTACTTATGGGTACTTTCACACAAATCGAGGTAAATATGTTGAGGAGATTGTGTCATTTTACGGAAAACACTGTTAAACATGGTTATAAATGCTTATGGTAATTTATCAAACGGCACCAATATAACAGGGCCTGAGATCTCAACCTTTCAAAAAGAAACTTGTCTCTGCGAGGACAAGCATCCAAACCCGACCATTTCCTTCCCACCCTCCCTATTATATATCAAACCCTTATCCATGTGGCCCCAGGCTGCTGCCATGCACGAACATCTCCATCCAATATATGTTTGCTACATACGAATATTACGTCACAATAATAGTTAGTTTTTTGAAATGTAACTCTTTCAAAACGCGGTACCCGTAACAATAATAACGATTTAATTGAGAATCGCCCATTCGAAGAGGGCTAAATACAGAAAATATATTCTGATTAGAGTAGTTGACCAAAGTCATCATGGCTCAGTGGCGATTGGGGCTGAGCTTGGTAAGGTGAAGAAAGTTCGATCCCCCGTAGGACCTTTGGGAGGGTGCTAGAGCCTAAAAAACCCATAACTGTCCTCCGCCCCCGGATTAGTCGGCCCAAAGGGTCGAATACCGGGTTGGTTGGATTTCCCATTTTTTTTTTAAAAAAAGCTCGCTTATGTAATGTGGCTCTTTGAAGGATTTATGTTAGTTACGTACTCTTTATCGAGAAATGGGGATAATATCATGGTTCACCAAAACCGGACCGGACCGGCCGGTTCGAATCGGAAACCGGCGAACCGGCCTCTAGACCGGTTCGGTTAGCAATTTGACCCCGGTTTAGGGTCAAACCGGTCAATCCGATCTAACCCGGGGTGAACCGGGATCAACCCCGCCGGGTTAGTAGGTTGACCGGTTTGGTATTTTTTCTTTTTTTTTTAAATTTTCATTTAAAAATAAAATAATAAATTGTTAAAATGAAATTTAAAAAAAATAAAAAAACAGAATTCCTTCTCATATAGACACAATGTCGCATTTGCATATACTCATCTTCTTTTTAATTAGTTTTTAAAATGATGAATTATTTTAAAATTTCAAATTTAAAGGTTAAAAAATAAAAAACAGAACCATTTATCATATGTATTTTGATATTTTGTTAGGATGAATATTTTAAAATTATAAATAATGTTGGAGAATATATAACGTACAAGTATATGATTAGTTTAATAATTTTTACTTTATTAATAATAGAATTTACAACTTAATTTTTATAATTTTCAATTTTGGATAGTTTAATTGTGTAAATGTTTGATAATATTTATTTTTTTAATTTTTTATTCCTCACCGGTTTGACCCCCGGTCTGACCCACTGACCCTTGACCCATTGTCTTATCCGGTTCAATCACCGGTCCGGTTTCATGTACCTTGAATAATATATTGAGAATTGACCAAAGAAAGAATTTGGAATAATACAGGTCGGTCAACGTAACTGTACTTAGGCACGTGGAGTATTGTTTTCTCACTTTCCTTGCACTTGCAGGTTTGAGCCAATTTGTTTCATGATTTCATGTTTGGGAAAACTTTTTCCTAACAGTATAGTAAGTTAAGATGAAAAACATCTTGAAATCCATTAATCCATCTCGGAATCCATATACTTTTTCCTCTTAACGAATTTCCAAACACATGGTTAACTATATTTTTAGTGTCACGGGAATACAGTAGAACCTGCCCGTACAGAACTTAATAATGGAGACCTATATTGCGTAGATTTTCGTTTGGGGTTTATCCTTATTAGCTTTCTCTCCACTATTCACTTAATAATACATTCTTTGTGAATTATTAACTTAATTCCAACTTCTTCTTTTTTTTAACAATTTAATTGCTAAGTTGGCACTGTTTTCTTCTTCTTGGAACAAGTTGGGCTGCCAATAGCAAGTTGGGCTGCCAATAGTGAAATAAAATAGGTCCAATTTTGACCATCTTTGCAATTTTCATATAGTTAGAATAAATCAATAGACACACACACACACATAAAGGGTCACGGATCTTCAACTGTTTATTTAAATTTATTTTCAAAACATATCATTATATTTTAAAATTTATCCACTAAAAAATTAACTGATTATTTTAGCTTGCATGATTATGCCTTTTTTTCCTTTTGTGAAGTACAAGCATATTTTTATTAGAGACAATCATTTTTAAGCCATTATCTCTAACTAAATACTGACACGTCTCTACAAATGGAAATTTAAATAATAGTTCATCAAGGATTATCTCATTTCATCTGAGCGGTACACATTACTATTACTATAATAATCCACTATTTGTGGGCCTGTTTCGGCACAAAAACTGCTTGTGAGCTAGTAATGTATGTGGGGTCCCCAAGGCCCAAAGAATGAGGCAAAGTGTCAAGCTGAAATGTTAAAGGACCAGTCAAACATATATTTTAACCCATAATTAATTTATATATATATATATATTAAAAAATTGGTTAAATTACTTATTTTAAAGTACCCTATTAAATAAAATATCTCTTTTAATTATTTGTGTTGAAAATTACTCTATTGATAGATCCACTACTAGAGAATTACATATTAGCGAAAAAAATTAACGACGACTTTGATATTCATATCTAAATAGTCCAATTAGCGAGGAGTTTAGCGACGACTTAGATATTCCTGTCTAAAATGCTCAATTAGCAAGGAATTTAGTAAGGAATACTATATTCCTATCTAAATTTCAAAATTAGCGAGGAAAAATAAGCGACAACTTCAATATTCATCTCTAAAATGCTAAATTAGTGAGGAATTTAGTGAGGAATATTTTATTCAAATTAGCGAGAAAAATTAGCGACAACTTAGATATCCCTCTCTAAGTTACCTAATTAGCGAGGAATTTAATGAAAAATATTATATTCTTCTCTAATTATTCAAATATTATATCATAGAACTTATTTAGTATGAGCAAACAAAAAGAATAGTTTGAGAAAAATTATAAATTTAAAAAACAAAATAGAATTGAACTCTTATAATTATGATGGACGCAAACATATCAAACCAACTTCTACGTTTACAATCATATAAGGTAATTACTTTGCTGCCCAATTGAAAATATGTGGGTAAATAAGCACTTCAAGGAAAAAAACGTCCTTACACCAAGAGCATCTAACTCAAAAGGGAGAAGAGTTCAGCAACGTCTTGCAACTTGCTAGAATAAGATACAAAAGTCAGCATAATACCGTATCTTAACTCAAAAATCTTAAAACTTGGATTATTTATGGTCAATAATTATATATATTATTTATCGTTTAAGGGCCACACAAGAAAGGTCTTCTAAAAGAAATTGATTACAGCTTACCGAAACAACGCAGAAGTTGGCTTCATATACAGGGAAAAATAATTGGAAGAATATTAATTAATTCCGTTAAGAGGCGCGAGCCAGCAATAATAAATTGGAACGTAAGTTATCCTAAACTTGCATCGCTCATTTACTAGACCAACCTCATATATTTTTCTTCACTTGGAGCATAACTACGAAGCAAATGAGTCATTCTTCTCTGCAAGAGCTGATGGACATAGAGACTGCTTATCATCATGAAGAAGATAAAGTGAGCGTTCTGTATGAAGCATCCTACCAAGGGTGTGTTCCAACATTGAATTCCTTGCTACAGAAAGACCCAGGAATGTTGCAGAAAATTAGCTCACAAACTATCTTCATAGAAACTCCCTTGCACATATCAGCTTCCCATGGCCACCTTGAATTCACAAAAACCCTCCTTTCTCACAAACCAGAACTCGCCCTCGAGAGAAGCTCTTCACGAAGCACACCTCTCCACTTAGCTTCTGCAGAAGGCCACATGGACATTGTGAAGCAGTTGGTGGAAGCTCGTGAGGAGGCGTGCTTAGCTCGAGACCAAGAAGGCAGAATTCCCTTGCACTATGCAGTTATAAGAGGGAGAAAAGACGTTGCGTTGGAGCTGATTAGAGCAAAGCCTGAGTCTCTGAAGATCCTTGATGACACCGGGAAAACTATTTTCCACTTGTGTGTAACCTACAACCAGTTGGAGATCTTGAAAGGTTTGGTGGCTTTGGATGCTTCTGGCACCCAAGAGCTCCTAATTGAGGGAGACTTGGATGGCAAGAACACCATTCTCCATTTGGCTATAATGTTGAAGCAAGTTGAGGTACTTTTAATTTTGAATGTTTGTGTCTTGATCTGTTTCTGGCTGTGGTAATGTGGTATCCATTTATGTCACAAGCATATGCAACAAATTATATCTGCTTGTTCGTTGTTGTGTAGACTGTGAGTTACCTCGCTTCAATTCCAAAGATAAGGTCAGAAGCATCGAATTTGAAGAACGACATGGGTTATAGTGCCGCCGATACAGTTCATGGAATTCCCAAGGACTCCAAGAGCCTTGAAATACAAGTCATTTTAATGGATTCTGGAATCAAATGTGGAAGGAAAGAAAGGATTGGCTTTGCCAGCGAAGAAGACAGAAGTGGGAAGAAGAAGTGGTCGTGGGAAAATATTTTCGAAAGAATAGACCGTTGGCTTGATAATAATGGAGTTTGGATAGAAGACACAAGGGGGAATCTATCTCTGTTTGCTACTATAATATCAACCATAACCTTCCAAGCTGCGATTTTAACTTCACTTCCAGTTCCACCACTACTTTTCATGGTGATGGACCCCTTGACTGCTTGACGTACCACAATGAGTTAGGGCGTAATTATACTAATGCATGTCCTGGGCGAGCCATCTTGGCTTATCGTAATCCAGATCGCTTTAACGAGTTCATAATCGCCAATACGATATCTTTTGTGACATCTCTGGCTGCTGCCCTCTTGCTTGTGAGTGGATTTCCTCTCAAGAGTAGATATATGACGTTGATATTATTTGCAGGCATGTGCACAGCTTTAATTTCCCTTTTAAATGCTTATCTTATTGGTGCCGACCTTGTCACCCCAAACATAATACATACTAGTAAAGGGGTGCGCATGGCCATTTCGCTTTTTTTTTGTTCTGTACGTACTGGTTTGTATATACAGGACGGTGATATATTATTGGCCCCATGGGAAATTCGTGGTGAAGCAATCGAAGGCATCAAGGCAAAGTTAACTAAAGCATTTGGATGTCAAGTGACCACATGCATGCGCTGCTAATGTTTGATGTATATGATCTCTTCAACAATTGGTACACGTGTCTTAGGTGTGCACAACAACATTTCAGTTAATTTTCTGTGTATGCATCCACTTATATATTTAATAAATGGCTTGTGTTTTACATGCTTTGATTACTGTGTGTCTTCTTCATCTTCCTCATCAGAATATATATATATATATATGTATGTATGTATGAGAAACATTCTTTTCCTCTTTGAAAATGCCTCTTAATTTCCTTGAGGTGTCTTTTTGGTAGAATATCTTTTGGAAAAATAATTTTAAGTTGAAATTTGAAGATGTGATGTAATTTATATTTAGATAAATATTAGAGAAGTGGCTTTTTGTGAAAAGGAAAAATTGTTTAAATAAACGTTGGACAAGTGGCTTTTGGTGAAAAATGAATTAAAATGATATGAATCTCATTAAATAATATACATACATTATTTTATATATTGTGATAAAGTTAGAAAAATATAAAAGGCTAAAAAATAAAAAAAGGAATAAAGGAAAATATATGTAAATTAAATACCATTTAAAAGTAAAATTGTTCGAATTTCCTAATTACATATGATCATATATCTTATTTTCATGTATTTTTTATATTTAGATGATGATGGTATTTCAAAAATATCAAATATAACCACGTGTAATTAAAAAACTTATAACCCGATGAGAGCCCAAAATAAACGGGTTGGTAAAAATCCGATCGAGTCTGGGGGGTTGCCCCTTTTTTGTTGGCTGGAATTTGAAGGTGAATCAGCAGATCAGAGGGGAAAAAACCATCCTCACAACCGATGGTGAAGTTTCTTCACCAACTAAAAAACAACCAAATCTCAGGTCGCAACTCATAAAGATCCCTAGATCATCCATCCTCCAAATCATAATCAGGGAAAAAAAATGCCCGAATGGAATACTGACTATCCTGTAGTCGCTCGTGAGCCTGCAGATGGTGGTGACGAGTGGACGGAGGGATGATGGTGGCGGCAAAGAGGATAAGGGACGCGAAGCTCGACGACTTAAGGAAGAAGGCGAGGCAGGATCCAGCTGCTTCTCTTTTCGATTCAACAATGGAAGGAATGTAATAGAATGGGGCTGTTCCCTTGTCAACCCCTAATCGTATGCGAGGAAAATCTAAAATGCTAAAGTACCAACTGATCGACATTGGCATGGAGAAGCAATCGTTATTACGCATGTGAAAAGAAAATGAAAACCCCATTGCCTTGACTTTGAGCTGCCACTGCTTTTCATCGCATCGGAGGATATAGCAAAGTCCTGTCGCTATGCTTGCTTTGGTAACAATTTCTTTTGTGGCAGCTGAATGCGTGAAAGAGACAGTGGGAGGCAAGGCAACTGGTTACAAAATAAAAGATTAGAGTTAACTTGATATTGAGGTAATGACTTGTGGTATGGGTATCGAACTTCGGACTCTCCAGCAACTCACTTACCGCCAGACCAACATTAAACTTTAACAAGTGAAGGCGAATAAAACATATTATATAAAAATGAGTATAAATAAAATATTATAAATATATACAAATCGGCACAGTTACCCATCCCGTTTAATTGATAAACCTGCCCATCACGATTCATTTTTGGACGGGTTCATTAGGTTGCGAGCCTCTTGCTCAATCTTAAGAAAGAACATAGAACGCAACATCCACAGGAGAGAGAAGGCATGCAGGAGATCTCATCATATCTTCACCTTTTTCTTTATTTTTTTCTTTGTGCTTTTCTTAAATCATTATTATAGATTTGATAAAAGTTATGTGTGATTAATTCTTTTAGATTTAGAATAGTTATGAATTAATTTAAAGATTGAAAATGTTTGAATCATTTATTTATATTTAATTTTAATTGTGTTCATTCAGTTTAAATCTTATTATTTGATTAATGTCATGTCAATATTAAGTATTAATGTGGGAAATTATATTTAGATCTAACCTTGAGAGAGAGATATTTATTGAACCTTTAAACTGAGTAATACGATATTAGAGTTTATTATAATTTACCTTTAGGATATAAATATATCTACGGGACTCATATAATTATATTAGAGTGAAATTGTTCTAGTTGATTTCTTTTGAATAGCTATTTAATGAATAAAATTTTATTTGATAGATTGTTGTAGATGATTAAGAGACATTACATCTATTTATATTCTATATAAACAATTTAAAATTCAAATAAGCTTATTTGGGTAATTAAATGCTCTAAACTTAAAGAAGAAATTAATCACTTTAGTTTGTTTGCGTCAATTAATATTTTCTAACTCATCAAAATTAATACTTTAATTTATTTAAATTTATATTTTCATTATTCATATTTTAATTTACTTTAGATTTTTAGTTCTTATTTACATATTAAATTGAGTTTTTAGCTATGGGATCCACTACAAAAAAAAAAGAGCTCTAAACATGCGGATTTTAGCTCGCAAGTATAAAATTCATAGAAATTTTGTTTTTCTTGTAGATTAAAAATTGGCAGGTCGGTAATGGATTTTCTTGCGAATTTTTCCATAAGTAAAATTGTAAAAAATTAAAAAATCTTTTTTTGAATAAATATGACTATTTTTTATTAAAAAAATTTAAAAAAATGACTACAAAATTTTTTTACCATCAAATAAACTTGAATGAATCAATGTCATAACTAAACATATATTTCATTAAAAATTCACTGGATTAAAATATACATATGAAGACCCTCACTACAAAAAAATGTTGTAATCCTATAGATTTTCCCACATATGAAGACCCAAACTACTTGAACCTTCCGCTTGATATTACCTTTTCAACACTGTAGAACTTGGAACCAAGATGAGAGGGACAAGAAACAAGTTTTCTTCCACAGTCCTCGAGATTCTGTGTGAAAATCTCCAGGTCAACAAGTTTTCTTCCACAGTCGGTGAGCCCCCTGTACACTCTTTTGGAAATGGGAACAAACTGGCTAGTTCTAGAAGTTCCAGAGGCACTACGAGCAGCTGAGATAACTGCAGCATAGAAAACCATTTCACTACTCATCAAAATTAGAAAGAAATAAAGAAGCTACTAGGTAAAACCCAAAAATTCCTACGATGATTAGGATGATTAGGATGTGCTTTGGGGATAACCTGATGCACATAATCTATAATGTAACACACCATCTACTGCTAAAGAGGAAAAAAAAATTCAAAAGTACAAGTTCCAAACTTCCAAATATACAGAATTGGTTTAAAAAAGAAAAGAAAAGGTGAAGCTTTTGCTTCATTGTAATACAAATTAATTGGATTTTTCCTTTAGTCAAGCAAAATTAAGAGGCCATTTAATTAACCCACGGAGCATAGCAAAGACTGAATTAAATGGTAAAAAGAGAAAATTACAAACTATTGTCAAGTTACAGGTCGAACTTGAAGCTGAAATGCAAAAGTCAAGACATCAATTTGATTGGAAATAAATATTTAAAGAAACAAAGGGATATTTCTGCCATACTTTGCTGATGAGGCGACCTCCAAATATTTTCTCCACTAGGTTTTCAACTTGTTCACAACTCTTGCTATATTTCTTTACATCTAGAAAGCATCTTTCCATTTTATCTAAGAAGCACTGCAGGAATTCATGGGCATCCTCCTGCTGGTATCTTGTGAAAAAAGAAGAAAAATCTAATAGTGTGTCATGGATTAGGGGGTAGACATGTTAGATAATAAGATAGCCAGAGGCTCAGTTAACTAACCATTTTAAAATGTTGAAATGTGTCAATAAGTGAAAGAAAGGGAGAAAATTAAGAAAGTATCAATGGGATCGCTAGCTTGCTCTGTGATGTTATTTAGTTTCCAAATTTGAAGATTATAGTAGCACCTTCATGGTAGATCTGATTTCTTTGTTTGAAACATGATTGCAGATTTTTCTAGATGATGTGAAAGTGTTCGAACAGTTGATTGACTTGGTTTTCTTTGTGATAATAGTTCTTGGTGGTTACAGACAGGTTTTCTTTGGCTCTTGTTTTTGTAGTTCAAACTTCTGTACTTTTAATTTGCACTTAGTTTTTCCACTCATGTTGCAGGAAGGCCACACTTTTAGTCTTACGCACCTTTTGCATTCAGCTCTTGTGGCATGCAGTTTACATCTACTAACTGGGTTTATATCAACACAGTGGCAAGATATTGTTCGTGTATTGCTTGCGCATCCCAAGGTAAAGTTCTTCTTCAGTCTATTCTTTGTTGCTGGATTAGAAGAAAATATTCTTTAGTCCATAAGTATAAGTTTTAGATTGTCTCAACACTTTAAAAAGGTTTTGTTGGTGTCGAATGTTCTTTTTACTCACAGAAAGCCACTGTAAATCTGCTTAATATCCGTTCTATCGAATTGTTGTATGCATCCAGAATTAATGTCTTATGGGTGTTACTTGTATTTTTCTGCCAACCTTCCAGAGTTAGCTAGGCTCTAATTACCCATCCGTATAAAGAGGAACCCCCTGACTCATGAATGGCAGTTTCAACAGATGGTTAAGTTTTGTTCCTCTCATTCTCTCTATCTCCCATTTCTTCCCTTCCTTTTTTCCCTTCTAATTCCCTTCACAGTTCTTAAAGCCTCACAAAGCATTATTTTAATTCTCGTCAAGCCTTCAATTTATACTGTGCATACACTCAGAGGTCGGATGTAACCAAATAGAAGCTCCTTACCTCACACGAAGTAGTCTATCCCATTCATTTTCTTCGGTATCATTTACCGCATTATCCTCTTTTCTTTCAGAATTTGGTCTAGAGTTATCATCAGTTCCAGAAGGAGGTCATTTACCCAAACCCTGTTCTTCAGCTGGTTCATCATTCCATTCAAGGGACTGATTATGACAAAGCAAATATCAATTAGAATAAATGATAGAATAATCTAATTTTCAGTATCTACTTAAATATTGTATTGGGAAAAAATTACAAGGGAGGATAAGCCATCCTACTACGAGGAAAACTAAAGAAAGGAGGACAGAAAACCACGAAAACCATATATGCAACAATCTAGCCCCATCTCTCTATATATACAAGAGAGCAACCAAGTGTTACTAAGTCAATGGGAGGTTACAAAATAATCCATGAAAAGCATCCCATTCTCTAAACAAATATCTAAGAAATAAATTGAAGGGAAAATTACAACTTCATTGAACTATAATTTACAATATAATGGAACTTCTATCAAGTTCCCAAAAAACAAATTAATGAGAACAGGTCTTCAGAAACATTCAGTACAAGGGAAACCAAAACTGAAGCAGCAACATCGATTTCACAGTTAACTTATGCACATGATAGTGACGGATGCAACTTCAAAAGATTAGGTAAATATAGAACCAAGCACATTGTTCGAAAAGGGAAAGGAAAACCGACAAAAGAAGAGCTCAGAGCAAATTGGGGGAGGTAATGTTCATTTGAAATACCTGACAATCAAAGGTGTTATTTCCCCTGAGCTTGGCATTACCCCAGGAAACAAGCTTGAGTTCAACAATGGGAACAAGCTTAACCCTAATCTTTCAGCGCTAACCATCCAGCCCAGAATGAAGAGAATATGGATTCTGTTAGCATGAACAGTGAAATGCGAACTTGAGCTCCCAGAAAAATACATAAACTCACCTCCCATGCTTCTTGAGAGGTGTAAAATCAGTCAATCTTCTAGGCTAAATGCTTCTTGAGAACAAATAGAACAAGCAGTCAATCTTCTAGGCTAAATGCTTCTTAAGAGGTGTAAAATCAAATCTAAGTTTTTCTGACCAATTGCACAAAGGCCCTGGTCACCCCTCGCTATATAATGGAATTATTTGAACCTCCTGTATAGTCCAAATAGTTTCTCGCTATATTTTTGTTTTAAAGCTTCAAGAAATAGTGAAGTCATACTAAATAACGATTTGTAAGGAACAAATTCGTGAACAATAATAGACACCGAATACACATACCCATTCACCAGGGCAAAGAGAATGATAATATTTTGCAATTTGAAGTGTATTCGAGACTTCGCCAACTCAGAACGCCACATATTTGCTTCATGAATAGCAGCATCTCTCTGTTTGATTAATTGCTCTATTTCCTTACTTAAGCTCATAATCTTTTCTTCAGACTCTTTCAGCAACAAAGAGAATTTTAAGACAAAATGAACACTTGAAACTATGTCACTGCAAGATACCCATAGCTACAGCTTGGATATCATGGTTCACCATATTTTACTGAAAATTTTGAAATGGATCGAGAACAGCGGCGTACCTTCTGTGCAGATGCCTCCTGCTGCTTCTCTGAATCCTTCATCAAACGCTAAATTTTGAAATAAGAGTCAATGGCGAGAGTGAAGGAGCAAACGGACGGAGGAGAAAATAACACTGAACGGCGGTACGACGCAGCAGAGTAGGGCGAGGGCGAGGGCGCAGCACTTGCGGACGCCAGCGGTGGGGAAGAGCGAGGGCGGGCTTTTGGAGGAGGGAAATATAGAAGGAAATGAGGGTTCAAGTTTTCAGAGGGTGTTTGTATTCGATAAAATACATGCGGAAATAAAATCAATAGCGATTTTACCTGTAAAAAAAATTCGTAAATAAATCATCTGCAGATTTTTCCCACAAGTAAATTTACTTGCATATTTTAAGGAAAAAAAATCCGTTGCAGAAAAGAGATCCTGCTGGAGTGAGGTTATCAATGGTTACGGCTGGAATTGTCAATGATCACTGCTGGGGTTGTTAGTAGAACCTGATGAGGTTGTCAATGATCACTGCTAGGGTTGTCAATGATTACTATTGGGGTTGTCAATGATCATTGATAGAGTTGTTAGCCGCAGCTGCTGGAGTTGTCAGCATAAACTGTTGGGGTGAAGGGCAATTTTGATTTTACACATCTTCATTTAACCACAAAAAGTCCTATGAGACCTGAGGGTAATTGTTTGTTTATTTGGGATAATTGGTTAATTTTTTTTTTTTTTTTGCTTACATGGGATTTACGTGTGATTTTCTAAAAAAAAAATATTACGATTGTGAAGTCATCGTGAGTCATGCAAATGATGTAATTCAGCTAGCTAGCACGCTTTTGTACGTTTGTTTTCAGAACAGACTTGTATGATCAAACTGATTTGAAACATCGTGGAAGATGCTCTGAACTTGCATTGCACGTAATGGATCTGTTTAAAAAAGTGGTAGAGAAGTACTTTTACGTAAATCGAAGTAAATATGTAAAAGAAATTATCTTATTTTACAGAAAAACATTATTGAACATACTATAGAATGAGATTTATGTGTTTTCAAGAATGCACATGGTTAGTTATTCCACTGCCATATTCTCCTTTCACACACAACCATATACGACGACCACAAAGACTTGATTTCTTTCGTGGAATTAGGAAAAAAATAGCTTGATTCGGTCAGATTCAAGCACACAAAAAAGGTCTTCAAAACGAAATTGTTTACAGCTTACTGAAACAACGCAGAACTTGACTTCATGTATGTGTGTGTATATATATACACAGTGAAAAATAATTGAAAGAATCGCCATTCAAGGAAAAGTTAAATAAGCGTCCACAATTCAAGTGATGACCACACAGCTGAATCGGTGTGCACAACAACTTTTCAGGTGTTACCATATATTTGCATTACAGATATCCTCCAATTTTGTACAATGATATTTGAGATACCCTCGAATGATAAATGTGGATATGCTCCTCCTAAAGATTCAATTTTTGGTTTATCACGTGAATAATTAACATCTTCCATTTAGTTCAACCCCATTGGCAGCTTTGACCTTGTTTACAAAGATCTATTAAATTTGTGTTTGTTTCAAGCGTCAGATTCATCCAATAATCGGCAACGAGAAGATATGAAACGCACTCCTCAAACTGAAATTTATGGATCTTTAGAATGGGATGTCAAATTCTTGGCCATACATAAGAATTGTTGTTATTAGATTATTGTTATTCCATGTAGTACCGGTAAAACGGGTCAGCCCGCGGGTTGCGGGCTGGCCCGCACGGGTTGGCGGGCTGGTGCGGGCCAGCCCGCCAACATGTCCCCAGCCCGCACCGCATTTGGCGGGTTGGCTTATTTAAGCCCAATTATTTTTGGGCTGAGGCCATGAAAGACAAAGGAACTTAACAAAGAATCAGCCTAAAAAAGAATTCCAACATAGCATATAATCAAGCAAGGTCATCTTAGTGCCATGAAATCAACATATAATCAACTAATCAATCAAGGCCATGAAAGAAGTCCAACATAGCATATAATCAGCATTAAGCGCAAAAAGAATTCCAACATCGATAGTGATAATTGTAGCATGCAGATAGGATAACAATGTACAAGAAATAATAACAAAGTTGGTATGATATTCAAGATCTCTTACCACAAATCTATGATGTAGGCGTGGGCAGTGGGCTCAACTGGGCAGTTTGGGCTGACGTGAATATGGACCATATCACTCTAGAAAATAAATGAGACTGAAGAGTGGAAGACCATTGGGAAGTAAGTGGCATACTTCAGGGCACAGAAAAACATAAATAGCTACATCAGCTGAAGTTCATCCAATTTTGCTGCACACAATCATAAAGAAATCGTCTGTGTTGTGGTATAGATGCGCTGGCAAAAACTGTTTGAAAACAAAACACAAAGGGCAGCAGGACAAGAGAAGAATTAAAACACAAAGCTTGCAGAACAAGAGAAGAAAACACAGGTTCAAAGATCAATATTCAAACAAAACACAAAGGAGTATAAAGGGCTTCAATATTCAAAGTTATAAACTGTGAATCTGTGATAAAAACAAAACACAAAGCTTCAATATTCAAAGGTATAAACTGAGATAAAAACAAAACATAAAGCTTCAATATTACCAAGGAGTATAAAGGGCAGCAGAACAAGTTTCAAAGATCAAAAGACTTTACCTCATCAACAACTAACACACACACGGGTTCAAGCTTTAAAAATTGTTGTTTAATTATGTTGAATAAACTCCCAACATTTGAAGCTTTATCCTCATCAACAACTAACACAGCATGGGTTCAAACTTCAAACTTCCATTAATTTACAAGTAGAATCCCAACAAAATATAAGATTAATTGTTAAAAAGTCTAAATTGATATTCAATAAACAACAATGATCTAATCATCCTCAATGATAACATTTGAAGCTTTATCCGAAACTGTCAAAGGTCCCTTTCCCTCTTCCTCAACATCTTCTATATCTGCCAATGTCATATCCACATACAATAAAAATTAAGTGTTAAATCAATTGCACTTTATAAAAAAAATCATGTTAATGAGATTAAAAAGTAATACCAGTCCATGGAAAACCAAGAAGCCAGTTACGAGTACAAATAAGAGCTTGAACATTAGTTGGAAGAAGACAACTTCGATACTTAGTGAGAACTCGTGAACCAATGCTAAAAGTTGATTCACTAGCAACAGTAGTAATCGGAATGCTCAGAATATCACATGCCATCTTGGAAAGACAAGGAAATCTAGCTGAGTTAGTCCTCCAATATTCTAAAATATTAAATCTTGCAGATAATCTAGGATCGAGTGTGCTTTCTTCCAAATAAGAGTCTAACTCAGACTTTTCCACTAGTGCGGTGTTTTGACTCTTGAATGTGATATAATCATCCTACATCATATGATAGGTTAGTAAATGTCAATAAAATTAAAAGATGTCATTAAACTATTTAGAAATTTTAAACTTACATCAAAAGCTTCCATGTAGGTGCATTCATCATCTATGGAGACATTAGCAGTGAGTGTAGGTCTATCCAAAACAAATTCATAGGAACAACTTGCTTCATCTCCGTGAATAGTTGAAGATGACGGTGCAGATTTTCCCACATCTCTATACTCATCAAAAACACAATACAATTTGCTCCTAATAAGCTCAACCTTCTCTGAACAATTTGATGGATCAAGTTTTGCAAATGTAAACTTTATGATATCTAGCTTCATGCGAGGATCAAGGATAATGGCAATTGCAAGAATGATACTATAATCACTCCAGTATTTATCAAACTTTTCAAGCATTCTCACAGCCATATCTTGAATAATAGGATCATCATGATGTACATGTGCTTTTAAGAGCAACTCAATTTTTGATATTTGTGAGAAGTACATGTTTGAGGTAGGATATGTTGAACCAGAAATGAAATTTGTAATTACTGCAAATGGCTTCAACAATGAGCACATTACCTCTGCTCTAGACCACTCTTCATTTGTTGAACAATGATGAAAATTAGAATCGCTAAAGGCCAGGGTAGCAAAAACACGACGATATCTAATTGCACTAGTAAGCATTGCATGTGTCGAATTCCATCTAGTTGGGACATCTAATTTCAATCCCATTGTAGTGTCAACACCCCCAACTTGTTCAACACATTTCTTGAAACTTATCATCCTTGCCTTCGATTGCCTTACATATCTAATACTCTCCCTAATCTTGTGAATGCCATTTTCTATTGCTTTCAAGCCATTGTTAACTATGAGATTCAAGATGTGGGCACAACATCTCACGTGGAAAAACTTCCCTTTGCATATCAAAGTACCGGCCAAATTCAACTGTTGCTTCAGTAAATTTTGCATGCTATCATTTGCAGAAGCATTATCTAGAGTAATTGAAAATATTTTCTTATCAATCCGCCAGTCTATCAATATATCATGTGCCCTTTTAACTAATGCAACCCCAGAGTGAGGAGGTTCCATTTTAGAGAATGCAAGTATTTTGTTATTTAATGTCCATTTCTCATCTACAAAGTGAGCAGTCAAACAAAGGTATCCTTCTGTAGCTATTGAAGTCCAAGAATCAGCAATTAAACTAATTATACTAGGGCTCATCACTATCTTTTTCTTTAGGATCTCTTTCTGGTTTAAATAAAAATTCCAAACATCCATCACAGCGGTTTTTCTGGTAATGCTTTTA
>JANTPZ010100704.1:0-41130 GCA_025593235.1 Vachellia pachyceras
GAAGTTATAAGAGGGGGCAAGTGGCTCCCCAAAGGCGGCAGAAATAACACACAGAGAAAACGAGTTTTCTCCCTTCCCTTTTCTCTTAGAGAGAATCCTCTCATCTCCTCTCCTCTTACCTTCGGTGCTTTTGCTGTGTCTCATATTCGGATCCATACTTGTGATCCGTATTCCGCGTGGGTATCTGCAGATTCATAATTCGGCATCTCCAGGTACGCCCGAAATCCTTCAAATATGTACTCCCTTCCAATAGTATATAAAATTTACCAATAATAAATGAAAAATAAAATTAAACATTTACCTGAAAAATTCAATGACTTAATTTATAAATAAGATAAAAAATCATTCTTTTTCGGTCTCGTAAACATAACAAGATGAGTGATATCCTCTAAAAGTATATATTACTTATAATTAATAAGGCCCCTCCACTCTCACAGTTGAGTTGATTCTTTTCCTTTTTTTTTTTCAAAATTAGGCCTTTTCTAATTTTTTTAGGAATATGACCCCTCCACTTGAACAAATCAAATGAATACTTAACTTTTAAGCTGATAAGAACTTGCAAGTAGAAATTAAAGTGATCGATAATTCTCCAACGAATTAAATGAAACGTAAATTTTAAGTTGACATAAATTGCAAGTTAAAAGTAAAGTCATCGATCATCATTACTTATAAATTTGAATTCCAAACTAGCCAAAATTAATTGAATTAAATGAATGTTTGAATTCCAAACTAGCCAAAATTACAAGTCCAAAGTAAAGTCATCGATCATCATTACTTAAAGTTTGAATTCCAAACTAGCCAAAATTAAATGAATTAAATGAATGTTTGAATTCAAAACTAACAAAAATTACAAGTTCAAAGTAAAGTCATCGATCAACACTTAAAAAGCATCACGCAAAGCCAGCGTCTCCTTTTGAACATCTCTTGTTGGCCCCATGTCGCAAGTTCAAAGAAAAAGTGTCCTTAATTATAGTACTAGCCTTTTTTTGGCCAACTAATTAATATAGCTTTACTGAACATAAATTATCCTTCAAATTAAAAGATCCTATATATGCCTAAATGGTTGTCTTAGCTTGCTCCTATTTTGGAAGTCTTTCTTTCTTTCTTTTGTGAGTTGGGAATTGGGACAATGATCACGAAGCTTATTTCTTTAATGTGAATTAATGTCTGAATTTTCCTAAGTTGCTCAACTCTACTAGTATTGTTTAGGGATATGAATGGGATAGAATAAGTCGAGTTGATATTCAATTCAAGGTTTGATATGGTATAAACATTAAACCATATAAGATATCTTGAGGTCCGGTCTAATCAAGCATTAGTCTGAGGTCAGACTAGACTAGGCCTGCTTGACTGCCTAGACAAATCTAGGGACTTCAATATAATTTTTTTCCCTTTACAACAGACAAAACTTTAACCTAATAATACAAAAGAAGCATAGAAAAACCTAAAATTATGTAAAATACATGTTAAACATTAAAATATAAACATAAATTGGTGATCTCCAACATTTAACAATAATAAGTATTATTATTAACATAAATTTTTTTAAAAAATAAAAAATAAATCAAGACAAATTGGATCAGATCATTTATCTGAGCACTTGATTTTGAACCTGATCCAGTCAAATCATGTAATCCAATTTGGTCCAATCCTATCCCATTATATATTGCTTATTCGATTGGTCTAGAATGGATTGAACCACTTTACTTTAGATTTAACCACCAGACTTTTGGACGTCCCTAGTATTGTTCTTATATTCCATTTGATCCTTCTAGGAGACCCTTGTAAGCATACTTCACAAGGATTAAGAAAAGTAGTTTATATCTTTACAATGGTAAGTAATATTAGCATTTCCCAATATTATCCTCCAGTTAAAATCAGTTTATCATAATTAACTTTAATTTCTTTCTTAGACAATCTCTCTATGTTGCAATTAATAAGAGTATTTATGGAAAAGAATAATTCACTGCTACTACTTTGTCTTTAATATACTGTCAAGTCTCTTAAAACTTTATTATAGTACTCCATTCCTGGATTTAGATACAAGTCATAAGAGCTAGAGCTATAGTATTTGTTTTAAATCTTTTGTTATAAATAAAAGACTTCAATCAATTTCATATTTTAATAAAAAAATTAAACTACAAAATGGATATCATATTAAGATCAAAGGGTATAAAAAATTATTCACAACAAAGTATAAGAGACTTGTATTTTCGCATATTCACATCTTATTCATAATTTTTCCTGTAGTTTTAGACAAATGCTTCTACCACATAAAATATAAGGGAATTTTACCATCAGGTCTTAAGTAACCTAATTAATGAACAAAAGACCCTAAAAATTGAAAAAATTACCATCAGGTCCTAACTATAACTGGTTCGGTTGTTATTGACGGTTGGTAAGATTGTTAATGAAAAGTGGACTAGCTACTACTAAGCCCTAATGATAATTTTACCAATCTTTGAAACCTTTTATTTATTAATTCCTCTATTTGGGACTAGATGGTGCATTGCCCAAAATATAATTATGATAATTTAATTTAGACCATTAGGAACTATTTTCCTTCTTATCTTTGCTTCCCCAATATCCAAACTTGAACGTTGAAGAGAAGACTTCAATAAGCTTGTTTGCTTACAACTGGAAGCTTAGGTTCTTGACCCTTTCTTTGGTCACTTGTTAATAATAAGTACACTCAGTGAATAAATGACTGTTGATTCATTTGCTTATATATATATATATATATATATCTAATAATATCCATTGCGTTTACTACAACATTCTCATTTTGTCTAAAATCTCCTTCATAGCCATGGCATCTCTTTTCAGAAATCCTCAAGATTCTGAGAAGCTAACACTTTTGTGGGTATTGTTAATTGGTTATTTAACGCTGTGCCCATCTCCTGCTTCCTCTTTCATGGCTTCTCAACACATCGAAGCAAATGCTATGCTAAAGTGGAAAGCCAGCCTTGACAACCAAAGCCAAAATCTTTTATCAACATGGAGGAAAGATAATAGCAGTCAAACTTGCAAATGGGTTGGAATTGAATGCAGTGATTTCAACTCCATTTCCAATATATCTCTTCCACATTTTGGATTAAGAGGTACGCTTGATAGTCTCAATTTCTCATCTTTCCCCAATCTCCAATTCATACACATGAAAAACGACTCATTTCATGGGATTATCCCTCCCAATATTTGTCAACTCTCCAAACTTAGTATTATAGATCTTGGCTATAATGAGTTCTCTAGTGGCATTCCAACACGTATTGGCAACTTGTCCACATTATCACAACTTTATTTCAGTAATAATAATCTCTCTGGAGCATTTCCATATTGGATCACATAGATGACTAGGCTTATTTCTCTAGGCTTAGGTACTAATGATTTCGCTCGCCATATTCTAGAAGCTATAGGAAATTTGACCAACCTATCATGGCTTGATCTAGAAGAAAACAATCTTTCAGGCCATATTACAGTAACAATGGGAACTTCAGTCAAATTATCATGGTTGCATTTTGGAGACAACTATCTTTCTGGTCATATCCCACCCCAAATTGGAAGGATGACTAACCTTTGGTACTTGGCGTTAGGAGGTAATCAGTTTACTGGTTCTGCCCTCCATGAAATCGGACAAGTGAAGAGACTTGAGCAACTTGACATGTCAAGTAACAATCTCTCTGGTAGCATCCCTAGTACTATTGGAAACATGTCCAATTTGCAACAAAATAACATATCAAGGTCGATTCCAGAGGAAATAGGGAA
The DNA here is from genome assembly GCA_025593235.1 of Vachellia pachyceras. Classification (NCBI taxonomy): domain Eukaryota; kingdom Viridiplantae; phylum Streptophyta; class Magnoliopsida; order Fabales; family Fabaceae; genus Vachellia; species Vachellia pachyceras. The sequence goes on from JANTPZ010100704.1 coordinate 3,763, forward strand.
ACTCCATTCTTTGCAAGTATTTCAATTGCCAGGCAATAAAATATTGGGTTCAATCCCAAACTCCATTGGCAACTTGGTCAAGCTATGGAACCTCCTCCTTAGTGAAAACAACCTTTCTGGACCTATTCCTTCGAGCATTGGAAACTTGGCTGAGCTCTCCGAACCATATTTGTTTTAAAACAAACTTAGTGGTAACGTTCCAATAGAAATGAATACCTTACAAAATTTGTATCCTTTCAAATTTCAGCCAACAATTTCGAAGGTCATTTGCCTCAGGACATTTGCCTTGGAGGATTGCTTACTAAAATCTCTATAAATGAAAATCAATTCAGTGGTCCAATTCCTAGGAGTTTGAAGAATTGCTACAACCTTGTCAGAGCAAGGCTTGAAAACAATCAATTCACAGGAAATGTCATAAAAGCTTTAGGTGTATATCCAAAATTGGACTAAATTGATTTAAGTAACAATGCACTGTATGGACACCTGCCACCTACATGGGGGCTGTGCCATAATATTACAAGCCTCAAGATCTCTAATAATAACTCATCGGGTGGCATACCACCAGAATTAAGCAAGGCAATAAAGTTACATAGGCTTGATTTTTCATCAAATCACTTGTCAGGAAATATTCCAAAGGAATTGAGTCACTTGTCATTGTTAAGTGAACTTATGATCAGCAACAATCAACTTTTTGGAAACGTTCCTCTTGACATAGGTTTGTTGACAAACCTTGATCGTATGAGTCTAGCTAACAATCATTTAAGCGGTCCAATTCCAGAACAATTTAGAGGGTTGATCCGATTATGGAATTTGAGCTTAGATCACTACTAGAAAATCACAAATTGTATACACATTCTTAAATTGTCCTTATTTAGCAATGTTTTGCTCAACTTTATTCTTTGTCTTACTTCATCCTTTTAATGTTTTGATGTTGCATAATAACAGTAGGTGCTAAATCAGAGAAGATTGTTTTAGGAACAAAGTAGTTGGGGTTAACAAAGCACCGTTATTGCCCTTCACTCCAGGTTTGCCAGTCTAACTTATTTCTGTGGGATTATTCTGCCCTTTATTTCTTGTCCTTGTGGGAAGGAAAGGAAAAAAAGATTCATCATGTTGGTAATAGCTTAGTATTATGCTTGGTTAAGATCTTGCTCAGTATTTGTAGAAATTCATAGTTTACAACCATACTCTGAAATGAATTTATGAAATTTTTTAGAAATTTATGTTTAGTATTTGTAGAAATTCATGTGGAATGCTGTAAAGATCATTGCCTTCACTCCAGATCTTATTTTTGTGGGATTACGCTGCCCTTTATTTCTTGTCCTTGTGGGAAGGAAAGGAAAAAAAGGATTCATCATGTTGGCAGTGGCTTATTATTATTCTTGGTAAAGATCTTGCTCAGTATTTGTAGAAATTCATAGTTTGCAACCATACTTTGAAATGAATTTGTGAAAATTTTTTAGAAATTCACGTTCAGTATTTGTAGAAAATGGAATGCTGTAAAGATCACGCCCTTCACTCCAGATCTTGCTCATTATTTGTAGAAATTCATGTGGAATGCTGTAGATATCATTTAAATATGACTGTTAAACGTTTTCTACATTTGCACTTGAAGTGTAGATTTGGAAATACACTGATTGAGCATTTGTAGTTGGAGATTGCCTGTGTTCTACATTGAGCAATGAGCAAGGAAGAAGATTGCCTATACTGATTGATTAATTGTGTTGGCCGTGATCAACACTTTGAAAAATCAAGTAGGAGTTTGGGTATTTTGTCCTTTAGTGGGTAATGATTTTGGTATTGGATAAAAGAAATAGGAAGAAGCTGATGGTTCTTTATTGGCCTCCGAGACTGCTAAGAGGATCCGATTGTAGCACTCCATTTCCAAATCTAAGAAACCATTTGGATTGATATTGTTTCACCTTAATACTTTACAATTGCCGGGATCTTGTTTTTAATAGCTTAATGATTTTGATATTGTTTCAGCTTATTCAAAGGGAAGTAAACGTGGGTAGTTTTTCTAACTTAGGTTTGCAGCGAGTAAGAAGCTTATGAATACTAAAGTTGGAAATGAATGCATTGACATGGTGCATGGACAGGAGCCTTGTTGCTGGTTTGATCCCTTACTGGAACAGCATCTTCTCAATTTCGGAAGGATCAAATACTGGGTCATTTGTACCATATGAGTGTCATTCAATGTCATTTGTACCATATGTTGTATGATATTACTATTTATAATGTGTGTTTATGATTACAGATACTATGTACTTGATATTATTATTTAATAGTATTTGATTTTTGGTTCAATTGTGTGATTAAATAGTATTTGTTTATAAACTATTTCTATTAATGTGTAGTTGATTCATATTTAAAATTAATGATAGAATAAAAACACATAATTGCCCGTTTAGCGATGGAATACAAGGCATTTAGTGACGGAACTCTCAATTTAGCGACGGAAAATCTCTCTATTTGAGAAAGAATTCCCTAAATTAGCGATGGATTTAGCGACGACACTTTCCAGGCAATTATCGAGATTGGGGAAGGGGAGGTGATTGATTGAGATTGGGGAGTGAGAGTCACATGAGGTTGTTAATAACCAAGGGCATGTATGGAGCAGCGTTAGAGAGCACAATGCCTCAACCAACAGTGCCATAAACCTGATAAATTTACTGTTCTAATTTTTGCACCATTTGGGTTTGTGTCTTCCAATAAGGAGCTTCTCCCCCATAAGCCACTTCTCACCATAAGCTGAAAGTTGGAGCTTATGCTCACATACCTCCAGTGGCAGTCATAACTCCTACCGTTAAGTGCCATTTCTTCCTCATAAATTCCAACAGCCCTCTCCCTTCAGCAATAAATTCTGCCAATTGCCTATGCTTCCGTCCCCTTCATAAACACTAGCTTGTGTCTAAAGTGCTACCCAACAATGTGTCGAAAATATAACTATAGACTATGTAATTTTATGTTTAATTTAATTTTAATTTACAAATATAACTTTTTAATTTTAATTTAAATAAGGTTCATAATTTTAATTTAGTTAGCATTTACATTTTTCTTTTTATTTTCTATGTCAATAAGGTTCATTTTTTAATTTTAACCTTAAAAAAAAGTAACTTATCACATCGTATTCCCAAATACATTCACTTTTATAAATAAGTCACTTTTTCCACCGTTTTTCCAAACACAAATCACTTTTACAATCTTACTTATTTCCAATCTCACTTCTCCATAAATCAGATTGCTCAACTTTCACAAACACATTCACTATTGCAAAATAAGTCACTTCTTTATGTTTCTTTAATTAATGTATGAACCTTCCTAAGTTGCTCAACTTTGCTAGTATTGTTTAGGGTCATGCATGGATTAGAACAGACCGAGTTGATATTTAACCTAAAGTCTGGTATGGTATAAATCATGAACTATAAAAGACACCCTAAGATCTGGTTCAGTCTAACACTAGCCTGAGGTGGGGCTAGAATGGATCGAACTATGTCTATCAGATTGCTTATACCAATCCAAGGACTTCAATCTAATTCTTTTTTGTTTTCCCTTTAAAGGAGATAAAATTTTAATCTAACAATACAAAATTAATGTAGAAAATGAAAAGACCCTTTCTACTAAGTAAGGCATTTAACCTAATTAATAATTAATAAACAATTAACCATGGTTATAGAAGAATTTTTTTTCACTTTCAAAAACTTTATGACCAATTCTTAAAGATTAATAAATTTGGGTGCATGGAACAACATTGCCCACAAATATGTTAGGATGGCTATCACCTAAGAGGGGGTGAATTGGGTGTCTTAAAAATTTTTGTTAAATCAAACAGTAAATAAAACAAAGTCATCTAAAGAAAGAGCAGAGCAGAGAAGATGAACACGATGATTTATCTTGGTTCGGTCCTCCTGACCTACGTCCAGTCCCCAGAGCTCCTCTGAGATTTTCCAATCCATTATAATATCCAAGTTTAAACCAGGTACTTGGAAAACCATTACAATCACAAGTTCTCTACAGACACTTGTGAAGCTGTTTCAAGTTCATAACAGTGGGTACTTGAGAACCCCATAAATGTTTTCAGGCATTTATGAACCCACTCAAGTTTGTAACGTAGGTACTTGAGAAATGTGACACCTCCTATTTTCCCCTATTTCTTATAAATTTGATCACTTTAGAACCACTATTGGGCTTTGGATGCCTCAAATTGGCCTTTTTAGTGAATTTGAAAATTTTTATTTTTCTTTAAAAAACACTGTTACTGTTCACTGGCCCATTTTCCAGATTTCTGGCCCAACTTTAAAAAATCATAATTAATTCTTAAAAAAATCGAAATGGAGTGGTTTCAATTTCTAAATTTAGCTTATTAAGTGACCTATAGAAAAAAAATACTCATTGGCCCACAAACTTGCCCATTTGAATCAGTTTATTGCAAAACCATTTACTGTCCAATTGGTCAATTCCAGTTTTTCCAGTTTTTATCTTAAACTTTGGAAATTCATATTTCTCAAAATACACATCCAAATTTCGCAAAATTTATATCATTTTAAAGTTTATGATGTGTAGTCTCTGACTAGAAAGTTAAGCTTATTTGGAGCTCGTTTGCTATTTTTCTTTACCACGTGAAGCAGACTCGTTTTTCAGGACCTTTGGAACCCCTTAACTTTGAAAACCAATTTTTGTTAAAATTCATCAAAACTTCTTTTTGGTTCCTTAACTCTTCTTTATAATGCATGACCATTCCCTTAACATTCCTTATTAGTTTTAATCCATTTTTATGCATGCCTCATCACACATTCTCATGATACTTTGTGTAGAGGTTTAAAGTTACAACACAACATCAACCACATCAAGAGAGAGTTAGTACTCAATATTTACACAAAGACCATGCAAGAAAGGAGTAACTTCTTCACTCATCTATAACTTTTTCCTTATCTTGCTTGTGCTTCCACCTACATGGTTAGTTGAGGGGAATGAGATTTGGGAATTTCAAAAGCAAAACCACATAATCAAGACATTGTGAATGTGCATATATAACTTTAAAGCAAGTGTATGAACATATAAACATGTGACACATAAACTTCACTTGAATATGCATATGGCCATAGCACAAAAGTCACATTTCATACACAAATCATGCATTTCACTCATCATAAAAGTTCATGTAACATTCACAACTCGTTTTCATAAACATAAAAGGAGATTAGTAGTTTTGCTACCTTTTCTTTGCTTTCTTTTACCCCACTTCGAAGGTGCTCTTGGATATCTTCCAAGTATGCTTCTTGGAGATCTTAAAACCCTAAAAATCATGGCATAACATCCATATAAACATGACATCATCAAGATGTAATTAAACTTGCAAAAACGCATAAAAACCCCTTTTGGTTTTCTAAGAATCCTGCAAGTTCAAGACTTGATTTTTATGGCCCTTAAAGCTTCTAAAATCCATGTCCTAGCTTTAACCTACACAAAACATCATTTTGAAGCCAATGGAACCATCAAAATGCTCAAAAACACAGCCTTACTATTTTTTCTTTAGCTTAAACGAAAATAGCAAAAATAAGGAAAGGAAGGGTTTTTCAACTTTTTTCAACCACATAAGGAATAAAACTCAACCCACTAGTCTTTATTCTTTCACGTTGTCACATACATAAGACTAAAGGCACAATTCACATAAAGGTTAGCATCCAGCCCACTAATCCATATTCTTTCCTACTTTAACTTCAGCACATGATTTAGATATAAACAATTGTCATCTTTAAGAAAATAGAACCAGATTATATCATAACATGATGATCCTATGATGGCAATATATAAACATTATAATTCCCAAAGTTCCAGAGGCACACAAGATTATAAACACTTATGACTTTGTACGCCTTCGTAGACCACTATTTGGACAAGAGGTCTCACCAGAAAAATGTTAATATAACGGGATGAGATATTAAGTCCTCGTAACTAAAATCAATATATAAGAAAGGAATGTAAGTCAGAGAAGGGGTTTATTGGCAAAGTACATTAAAATTTCAATAATAAAATAATACGTAATTTTTTCAATGATTGAATCTATCCTTACTCATTCATCATGCTCCTTCTTAGATCTTCTGCACGTGGTACAACCTATTAGTGTTAATATATCCAACCAAAGGTTAGCTCGTCACATCAAGAACACTTCCTCTTTCCATGTCACCACCAAATATATCGTAATAGGAAGGTGTCCACCCAAAACACTCAACTCAAATCTGGGCCAAGAATTAGAAAGCCGATGGGCACACAATTCAACCGCATCTCTTCCACACAACCCAATATATCCTATAAAATAATACGATATAATCAGTATAGCATATTTTCTTTTACCAACATCCCACAATAATAACAAGTCACATAACCCATAATTATCTCAATATCAATAATCTCAACCATAGTCAAAACCCATACATATACGTAGGGAAATACATTGGTTCACTGATATATGTAAATATTCAAACATATACAATTGCACATATAAATATTATAAAAGAAAGTAATATTTCAAAAATACCTTACAATCCGTAAAGTGCATATAAGATAAATTAACCCTGGTTACCTCAACTTCAAGCTTAACCTTCACAACTTTAGAAGCCAAGAGTACAATTCAAAATCTTGGATCACACATACCAATCTATAATAATAATAATAATAATAATAATAATAATAATGTAGACACAAATTTAATATACAAATTGCATAATTAACATACCTAGCTAACTTTAAAATTTCTAAATTTAATTACCCAAAAATTATAATTTCATATTCAGATCTCAATTATTTGTTCTCACTTGAATTTTGGTATTTCTCATAATTCTAATAATTCATTTAGATCATAATTTAACAACCAAATAATTATCATTATACAAAATCTCTAATTTAGAATTTATATTCTCAGCATAAATTGTTATTTAATAAATCTTACATTTTTCCAAAAATCTAAACCATTGGAAATACTAATACAATTTTTAATAACTCAAATAAATTATTTAACAAGTTTTTTGATCAATCTAACAGTTCAAAAATAGCAATTGTTAAATATATTTTTTTATAACAAATTATTATAAAATAATAAGATGGTCAAATCAAAAATAAAATTTATGTAAAGTTATTAATTGAAATCCCTCTACATTACTATGAACTTATATTGTCAAAACTTAAAACTTTTCAAAATATTAACTCAAAAAATTTCTTCTAATTAGAATAAAATTAACACCATCAGAAAGATAAAAATATATAGGCCAAATTTTATTAAAAGAAGCTTGTTAAAAAGAAGAGATTTTATTTACTTAAATTATTCCAATAAAATGAACTTCAAAACGCACATAACCCCTCCTTTTTGCATCATCTCCGCGACCACACACATTTCTCTCTCTCTCTCTCTCTCTCTCTTTCTTTCCTTCTTTCCTCATTTATTTCGCTTGACTTTTTCTCCTCTTTCTTTTCATTTTTTCCTTCTTGGCAGATAGTGTGTCCCTTCTTTCTTTTTTCTTTTCTTCCCCTTTTTCTTTCATACCTCCTCCTCCTGACACCTCCTTCTCTCCCCCCCCCTCATTTTCTCCCTTCACTTTTAAATTTTCAACTTTGCTGACACTTTACCTCCATTTTTTCTGCTTTTCCTTACTTTTGTCTTCTTCTTTTCTCATTATCTTCTTTTGTTTTTTTAGATGTTACGAAAAACCTAAATTTATATAAAATAAACCTAAACATTAAAATGTAAATAAATATTAATACAACCAAATATTAAATGGTGTGCTTCAATGGCGTTGGCTTTACATCAATACATTTATCAAAGTACACTCTCGGTGAATAAATGGCGGTCAATTCATTTGCTTATATATACACATACACACTCACACATCTATTAACTTCCATTGCTTTTACTAAAATATTATCATTTTGTCTAAAACCTCCTTCACATCCATGACATTCCGCTTCAGGGAGAAGCTAACACTTTTATGGGTAATATTAATTGGCTACTTAACGCTGTGCCCATCTCCTGCTTCATCTTTTATGGATTCTCCTCATAGCGAAGCAAGTGCTCTACTAAAGTGGAAAGCCAGCCTTGACAACCAAAGCCAAAAGCTACTATCATCGTGGAGGAAAGATAATAGTAGTCAAACTTGCAAATGGGTTGGAATTGTATGCAACGAGTTCAACTCCATTTCCAATATATCTCTTGGAGATTTTGGATTAAGAGGTACGCTTGATAGTCTCAATTTCTAATCTTTCCCCAATCTCCAATTCATACAGATGCAAAAGAACTTATTTCATGGGATTATCCCTCCCCAGATTTGTCAACTCTCCAAACTTCGCATGATAAATCTTAGCCTTAACGAGTTCTCTGGTAGCATTCCAACAGGTGTTGGCAACTTGTCCACACTCTCACATCTTTCTTTGATTTAGAATCATCTCACTGGATCATTTCCAAATTGGATAACACAGTTGACTAGGCTTGACACTCTACAATTAAATTCTAATAATTTCACTGGTCATATTCCTGAAGCTATAGGAAATTTGACTAACCTATCATGGCTTGATCTATCATACAACAAGCTTTCGGGCCATATTCCAGTAACAATGGGAACTTTAGTCAAATTGTCATGGTTGCATCTTGGAAACAACTATCTTTCTGGTCATATTCCACCCCAAATTGGAAGGATGACTAACCTTTGGTACTTAGCACTGGGAAGTAATCATATTAGTGGTTCTGTCCCCCATGAAATCGGACAAATAAAGGGACTTGAGCAACTTGACATGTCTCGTAACAATCTCTCTGGTAGCATCCCTGGTACTATCACAAATATGTCCAGTTTGCAACAACTTTATCTTTATTTCAATTACATATCAGGGTCGATTCCAGAGGAATTAGGGAAACTCCATTCTTTGCAAATATTGCAATTGCAAGACAATAACATATTGGGGTCTATCCCAACCTCCATTGGCAACATGGTCAAGCTAAGCAAACTCTTTCTTAATAAAAACAACCTTTTTGGAACTATTCCTTCTAGCATTGGAAACTTGACAAAGCTCTCTTATTTACATTTGGCTAAAAACAACCTTTCTGGAACTATTCCTTTTGGCATTGGAAGCTTGACTGAGCTCTCCATCTTAGCTTTGTTTGAAAACAACCTTTCCGGAACTATTCCTTCTAGCATTGTAAACTTAACTGAGCTCTCAGAACTATGTTTGCGTCATAACAGACTTAATGGCAATCTTCCATTAGAAATGAATAACCTTACAAAATTGCTATCCTTGCAAATTGGAGAAAACAATTTCGAAGGTCATTTGCCTCAAGACATTTGCGTTGGAGGATTGCTTGCTCATATCTCTGTACATGACAGCAAATTCAGCGGTCCAATTCCTCGAAGTTTGAAGAATTGCTCCAACATTGACAGAGTAAGGCTTGAAAACAATCAACTGATAGGTAATGTTACAGAAGCTTTTGGAATACTTCCAAAATTGGAGTACATTGATTTAAGTAACAATGCACTTTATGGACACCTGTCACCTACATGGGGGTTGTGCCATAATATTACAAGCCTCAAGATCTCTAATAATAACTTATCGGGTAGCATACCACCAGAACTAAGCAAGGCAACAAAGTTACAAGGGTTTGATTTGTCATCAAATCATTTGTCAGGAAATATTCCAAAGGAATTGAGTCACTTGTCATTGTTAAGTGTATTGATGCTCAACAACAATCAACTTTCTGGAAACGTTCCTATTGACATAGGTTTGTTGACAAACCTTGATCAGATGAGTCTAGCTAACAATCATTTAAGTGGTCCAATTCCTGAACAATTAGGAGGGTTGATGCGGTTATGGACTTTGAGCTTAGGTGGAAATAAGTTCTTCACCCTTCCATCCAGTTTGGGCCAGATACAACATCTTCAATTTCTTGATATTAGGGCAAATTCCTTCTCCGGTGGAATCCCAACAATGCTTGGAGTGCTACAACAATTGGAAATGTTGAACCTCTCACGTAATAACTTCTCTGGTAGGATTCCTTCATTTCTTGATGATTTGAAAAGCTTGACTGTGATTGACATGTCACACAATCAATTAGAAGGTCCTCTGCCAAATAGTTTTGCTTTTCATAACGCTTCAATTGAGACATTGAAGGACAACAAAGGCTTATGTGGAAATGTATCTAGTTTACCAAATTGCCCAACAAAAAGTTACGATCAAAGTCATCATAAGAGAAATGAAATGGTGCTTTATGTTCTATCCCTTGGTTTGGGATCTGTGTTACTAGTAGTAATTTTGATGGGAATTTCATCTATTGTTTGCCATCGCAATGCTAGGAAAGCAAAAGGTCAAGAAAGAGAAGTGAGAAATCAAAATTTGTTTGCTATATGGAGTTATGATGGTAATTTAGTATATGAAAACATCATTGAAGCCATAGAGGAGTTTAACGAAAAATATCTAATCGGGATTGGTGGATTTGGAAGCGTCTACAAAGCTGAATTGTCCACAGGTCAAGTCGTGGCTGTGAAAAAGCTTCATTCAGTATCGGAAGAGGATATGTGCCAAGAAAAAACTTTTACAAGTGAGATTCGGGCCTTGACAGAAACTAGGCATCGTAATATCATCAAGCTATATGGGTTTTGTTGGCATTCAAAGTTCTCTTTTTTGGTTTATGAATTCTTGGAAGGGGGTAGCTTGGATAACATACTAAGTGATGAGACACAAGCGATTGCATTGGATTGGAGTAAAAGAATCAAAGTTGTTGAAGGTGTGGCAAATGCTTCATACTATCTTCACCATGGATGCTCACATCCTATAGTTCACCGTGACATATCAAGCAAAAATGTCATTTTAGACTCAGATTATGAGGCTCACATCTTTGATTTTGGGACGGCTAAGCTTTTGTATTTAGATTCAATCAATTGGACCTCATTTGCTGGTACTTGTGGCTATGCTGCTCCAGGTTAAGTATCTTTTGTATTATGTGATGTTTCCTACTCATGAGTTGCATAGCGCAACATTTCATGTTTTCTTTTGTTAAACAATTTAATTTTCATCACTAACATTGGTTTTTCATTTCATGACAATTCTTTTGATTTTGTTATAGAACTTGCTTATACAATGGATGTGACAGAGAAATGTGATGTTTATAGCTTTGGAGTGTTGGCTTTGGAAATAATTATGGGAAAGCATCCAAGAGATCTCATAATGTCACTTTTGTCATCAATATCTTCTGCTACTGAAAAAACAACATATGCTCATGATTTGGATTTGTTGAAAGTTTTGGACCAAAGGCCACCTTATCTTCGAGGCTTAGTGGCTGAGAAAGTGATGTTGACTGCACGAATAGCTTTTTCTTGCTTGGATGAGAATCCACATACTCGCCCAACTATGGAACAAGTGGTTAAGGAGCTTGCCATGCCAAGATCACACATTTTTTCTTCCATTCCATAGCGTACATCGTATATGTTGGAAATCCTGATGTAAAATAATATTATCAGTATGTAATGTTTGATGTATCGTCTTAATACCTTTTTTAATATGTTATCCTATTGTACTTATATAATAATGAATAGATGTTTTACCATTGAATAAAAGCCAATCCAAGATAATTATTGTGTAAATAAGTTGATGTGTGCTATGTGTTCAATATCGATTGTTTTTATTACGTATTCTTTTTAATCCTTGATTTAATACAAACTAATGGTGCACATAATCACTTAAATCCCTAATATTTATGTGATTCATTAGCATACGAGATGAAATGAGTATATCACTCTATAGGTGTATATATATTCTCCAGTAAAAGTAATCAATTCATGGAAATGTCACTGAGAAGTTATTTGTTTAACAATTTTGTAATTTTAGTGGGATTATTGTTTCTTTCAAACACAATTGTAAATCTATTTTTGACTTCTCTCAAGATATAGTTTCCCAGATCCTATCACCAATTATTCCAAATATGTTTTTCCTAGTTATTAGCAATTTGCCCGTCTTCGTTGTAAGCAAAAGTGATCGGTGTATTTCTAGAGATGAATCATCTAGCTAATTCTACATAATTTGATTTCATGATTTGAAAGAACTAAGATATACTAGAAAGATAATAAAAGTTGGGAAGACATTGATAACCTAATAGGCTGGAGTATATCACTGATCTCACATACTGAAGGGTAGGTCTAGCTTATAGAAAGGTTTCAAAAAAAACCACGTACGAATGCCATTTTGAAAACTTCTTGTTGATATGTTAGTACCTAGCTGGGTTTTTCCCCCACGAATTCTAGATAAACAACATTTACTTGTCTTAAAAAATACTTGTTATTGAAGATCAAACATAAGTATGTCATGTCTTATTACTCGTTCAAGGTGAAGCGAAAAAGAGAAAGCAAAATGAGGCGTTGCTAGTTTGTGACATTCAACAAAGGGATCTACAGACTCAATAGCAAAGTGGTATACAAGTAACGGCAGAGGAGAAAATAAGAGTAAATGGCGAGAGTGAAGAAGCAAATGGACGAGGAGAGAAGACAGTGAAAGGCGGCACGACGCGGCAGAGAAGAAAGCGAGGGCGTGCTTCTGGAGGAGAAGGGGGAATAGAGAAGAAGTGGCGTGATTGAGCAATTATACTTTTCTTTTCTCAGTTATCTTCTCAGGATCCAAACAGTAAGAGTAGATAAAATGCAGAAAGGGACTGCGAGAGTGGTTTATCTTTTATTTGTTTACTTATTTTTATATGTAATGCGTAAGTAAGTCTTGTTTCGTTATTAGTTTTATTTCTCATATTATTATAAAAAATACAAGGTAAAATCAAGAAACTGTTGCTCAAATCAATAATATGTAGTAAAATATTGCAATTGTTATAAAAATAAAGAATACACAAAAGATAGGGATAGAGAGATAACAGAGATAAGAGAAAATTGAAGGGGAGAATAAAGATGAGTTCTCTTTCATTTCATTGAATATATCAATACTTTGTACATTACCTCTATTTATAGGCTCACAACCATTAAAATGTAATATAAGGTTGCAAAGAAATGAAAGCAAACATAATGGCATTAATCATATGAAACCTTTGTTGGAATTATATGTGGGTGTGTGTTAAAAGAAAAATGAAGTCCCACGTTGTGTAAAACAATGAAGGTAAAGAAGTCTTACATTGCTTGGAATAGTGAAAAGCATTGTCATGTGAAAGCTATAAATACCATGCTCAACTATTGAGGAAGATACACTAAGCTCATGACCAAGTTTCATAGCTCTCTCTTCTCTTCCTCTTTACTTCCTGTTCTTTATTTTCTGTTGTTCTGCTACCTTACTCCAGCAAGAAGAGTCCGATTAATCCTGGGGAGTTATCGACTTATGGTGGAATAACTCTTTAAGACAGTGTCCTCGGGTATGACTCGGATTAGTTATGTTTCTAAATATTGTTATTATTTTCCTATAATCTAAGAGTTATGCCGCATCTCTGTTTACTTGTAGATTTTGCTACCAACGGGATGAACACAACATTGTAGAGGAGCTTGAAAATATACTGATGTTCAAATTCTCATTACAACAATCTAAAGAGTTATTTCTCGCTAAACTTGTGAAGCGCATTGTAACAAAAGAAATGGGATAAGTTTTAAATCTAATCTCAGCCTCATTTATTTGATTCTAGTAAATTGCACACAACAAATATAGGCGGTAAGATCCCTTATCTCTTGCGGATCCTATGCTTCCAGTCTTTCGAAATTTTCCATGATTTGCGCAATGCTTTCATAATCTTGAGATCTATATGCATACACATTTTGTTTTTCCGGCTTTGAATCTAAGAAAATATGTATGCGTGTTTTATTTTTAAAACATTTCACCGTTGCCATGGAACTGTGCAGTTCTTCTTGTTTTCGCGTGTGTGCATATGTATGAGAATCCGTGGGTTTTTTGAAACTGTGTTTTTGGGATTTCGCTCTTCCGTGTTTGGATCTGGAAATAATTGTCTGTCTTTCATTGAGATCTTCAAGCTTTCTCACCAGAAACAATGGTTTTCACCGGGAAAGGGAAAGTCACTCGTGTAAGTTTCAATTTTGGGAACTCTTGGAAGCAACTCGTGATGCCCAGATCCTCCCAGGTGCGTGTTTATGTAGTTCTCTTAGGAAAGTGCCTTATTGGACCCCAAACCGCCGTTTGGAAAACTCCCATAGCCATCGGCAAGGAGCTAGCTGTCACTGAGAAAGGCAACCTGAAAGTCCAGGTCGGCAGCTATGAGGGAGATGGAGGAAAACGGGTTGCGAGTTGGATGCCGGTCGGACAGGGCAACCCAACTCGCTGGGAGAAACGCCAAAACGACGTCGTTCACTTATGGAAATTGGGCTGCTGGATTGGGCCAACTTGTTTGGGTATGAGAAAAAAACAGTTTTTTTCTGTTGATTCTATTAAAACATTGTTTGGGCTAAAAATTCAGTTCTGGGCTGGCACTTCTTTCAAAAAATGGGCCTAAGTTTTATGTTTGCTGAATTTCTTATTTGGGCCAACGTATTTGGGTTTCATTTTCTGGGTCACCCATTCTTTCTGGATTTTTTGTGTGGACCTGCTGAATGGGTTTTTATTTAAAAGGGGAAGGATAGGCCTTCATGTATTGGGCTCAACATTTATTAAAAACGAAATGGCCCAAACTAAACAAAGAAGCGCTACTTAGTTACAAGTGAGGATATGGGGTAACATAATTCCATCAGTTTTGTTGGGATATTATTGTTTACGGGAGTATGAGTGAATTTTTATTTTTACAACACGTGGTGCTTGAAAGATTGGGGAAATAACTTTGGATTTGAAAGTGACAATATTTGAGGAATATTTTAATTTTAATTAGAATGGAAGGGGATTATATGTGACATGATATTCTAATTTAATAAGAATTATAAAATGTGAAATTTTTAAAAGTGTGGGGTGCCTAGTGACCTCGTATGTGTACAATCGATTTTACAAATAAAAATATGGTTGTAAAATTATATAAATTGCTTGCCCTTTAAAAATATTGAGGTGCAGTGTAAATTAAGTGGAGGCTATATTATTTGCTATTGAGAACAAGTTTTATGAATTATTAAATTTTTGTGCTGCTTGAACAAGCATTATGTGTATATTAAAGTTTGGTTAAAGTATACTTTTAGTCCTTTATGTTTTCATCAAGTTTCATTTAAGTCCTTTAAGTTTAAAAAGTATACTTTTAGTCCCTCAAACTTAAGGCCGTTAGTTTCTTTTAACGAAAATTGCTGACTCATCAAACTTAACGTTGTTATTTTAAATCTTTTTTTATTTTACACAATTTAAAATATCACATTTATTATATTATTAAATTAAAATTAAAATGTGAGTATGCTTTGTCAACGTTTCACATTCATTAATTAAATTTGATGAGTCAACAATTTCCGTTAAGAGAAACCAACGGCGTTAAGTTTGATGGACTGAAAGTGCACTTTTAAAACTAAAGGACTAAAATGAAACCTGATGTATACATAAAGGACTAAAAGTATACTTTAGTCTTAAAGTTTAATAATTTATCTAGTATGGAGATAAATGTGTTTTAATTTTGGTATAAATATGCATGAGTATCATGATATTGATTTTTAATGTGAATGACACATTAGTTATAATACTTTGTTGCTTCAAATTTAATTTAGAAGCATGGAAGAATCAAATGTGATTTTGGATGTTGAAATCATAAAGGAATATGGATGTGAATAATATATGATATTGAGAAATGTTGCTGAACTTTGGTTTGGTTTTGAGAATTATTGTATAAATATTCCTTATGATGCTAACACATTATTTGAAGTGACTTTTGCAACTCAATCTGTGTATGCATAAATTTAGAGAATTTGTTGCATTGACAAATATTAATGATATAACTTATAATATATGGAGATTGAACGTATATAAATATACATCCTACAAGAGATATAAATATTTGAGGGATAATATAAATATTAGTATAATGAAAAGTGGATTCCCGTTGTATTGAGATACAAGGATATTAACTGAACTTCTGTTTTATATGAGAAAATCCACTATGATTATTCACCTTTAATGGTAGTTGAAATGATTATTATATGAATAAGAGTTTATTACTCTGAAATTGACTCATATTGAATGCCTAAGTTGAAAACTTATTGGCAAAATTTTGGTGTGGATTCGACATTTTGTGTCGATGAGTTGTGATTGCCAAATGGCAATATCCATTGTAGATAGAACAATGGTACCAGCAAATATCATTTGAGATACAATTTGATATAGCATGCTACCTAATTATGGTGCTATCTCAATCGATTTTATGAGGTTAAAATTGACCTAATAGATCTGTTAACAAAACCCCTAGGGAAGAAATAAATTATTGAAACATTGAGGGGAATGGAATTTAAGCCAATTTGAAATTAACGGTGATGCTAAACCAACCTTTGTGATTGGAGATCCCATGAAGAAGGTTCATATGGGTAATAACAAGTCACTCGTTAGTTCTGCTAGCACTAAAATCTTCTAGTCCCTTCCTATGATTTGAGAAAGTGCTAGAATGCATTGATGGAGAGGCTGAGCAAAGCTATTAATAATTTCATAGTCCTTATGGATGGTATATTCATTGTAGATATATTTGATGAAATCATCTAGATGAATGTGAAGTGGGACCGCTTCTATGAGACCATGGCAAAGTCTCTAGAGCATTCATTGAACACCAGGCGCGTGCACGGTCGTTTAAAGTGCAAAACTGTCGTTAACAGCAGAAAATGTAGGGGTATATTCTGACTAATAAGGCCTCTAGTACACAACAAAGATTTGTTGGTTCATAGAAACGTACGTTTCACTGACATCTTTGTGTACTAAGAATTATTGGTCTAGGTCTGGTTCATAGTCGAAAGACACCAGAGTCGAAACGTTTATACTCATCTTGTAAACCAAATAAGTAGATGATAGTTGTCTTTTTAACACACATGTGGGGGATTGTTGGAATTATATGTGGGTGCGTTAAAAGGAAAAGGAAGTCCCATATTGTGTAAAACAATGAAGGCAAAGAAGTCTCACATTGCTTGGAATAGTAAAAGCATTATCATGTGAAACCTATAAATACCATGGTCCACTATTGAGGAAGTACACCAAGTTCGTGACCAAGTTTCAGAACTTTTCTCTTCTCTTCCTCTACATTTCCTACTCTTTATTTTCTGTTGTTCTGCTACCTTGCTCCGGCAAGAAAAGTCAGTTCAATCCTGGGAAGTTGCTGACTTAATAACTCTTTAGGCAAGTGTTCTTGGGCATGACTCGAACTAATTATTTTTCTAAATATTGTTATTATTTTCCTATAATCTAAGAGTTATGCCGCATCTCTGTTTACTTGTAGATGTTGCTACCAACGGGATGAGTCCAACATTGTAGAGGAGCTTAAAGATCCACTGATGTTTAAGTGCTGATATCAACACCCTTCACATGTCATTGATTAGGAGGTTATGGGATTTATGACATAAAACATAATGAATCATAAGGGGTGGTGGGTTATAGCATTTACCCTAAAATATTTACAACACTCCCCTTGAATATACATAACAAGTACTATACCTCATTAAAACCTTACTAAAAAACCCAAAGGGATAAAAACTTAGTGAAGGAAAAAGAGTACACAATACATATTAAAATTGTTTCATTAAAAACCTTATCAGGAAAACCCTATGAGATAAAACATTGGTCAAGGAAAAGAGTACAGCTTGATCATTACTTCCCTGATAACAATATCACTCATTGTTGTAAAAATTTATTTTGTGAATGCAATTGTCATCAATAATTTTCCAAATAGTTGATCTCCTTCTAAACTATGCAAATGCATTGTCATCAATTATATTCTAAAATGTATTCATATGCCATATCTTCTATATATAATGAATAAATGTATTTATGTGTTTGGATTGTAGGTCCATAATTCTCACATTGAAATAACCTAATCATATTTTCATTGCACCATTTTCTTTTACTTTTGATCTTGGCCAATCACTTTTCTATCTAGTTTGCGTGGCAGATTTATATGGAAGATCCTCATTTGATATAGACGAAGTCTTTAAAATTGAAGGAGGAAAAAATCATCGCCGTTGCTGGAGTTCTCCATCGTGGGTTGTAGCGTTAGATTTGGGTCACTGTTGAGCTTCAGCCTTCAACCACTGTGATGCAATGTTGTGGGTGTTGTCAAGCTTCAGCCACCATCGTACCTAGATCTGGCCATCATTGCTGTTGTAGTAGATTGTACTTGTCAGAAAACAACGAGGAAGATAAAGAGGCTACTCAGTTGTCCTCATCGGTGGCTGTAATGGGTTGTGCTCATGTTGGATTGCTGGATTATGCTCGTTTACAATGGGTTCTCATTGCTGGTTGGTTATGTTTATGGAGATGGAGTTTGTGGATGATGAAAATTGAAGACAGTAAAAATAAAATTCTATGGGTTAGATCATGGAAATCTATTCCAACCATTTTGATTGAATATGAAGCCAATCCCATGGTCTTTTATTTGTTCCAAATAAGCCTTATGATGGAAATGAATTCTATTTCCATATCCACTCACCCCAATTAATTCATACCATACAGGCAATCATATGTCAGTGCTTATCATGCAGCCTATTCCATTTCTCGCAACTTCCAGGTAGGGATGGGAAAGTGGGTTAGCTTGCAGGTTACGGGGTGGCCTGCCTTAGCCTTTGGATTGGGGGTGGGCGGAAAGAGCCCGTCCCCCAGCTAGCTGCTATTCTAGTAACCTGAACCTACCAAGGTGGGTTGCCAAGCATAAGTAAACAATTTTCCACTATGCAATTTTATTTTGTTTTGATCCAAAAAATAACATTCTCTTACTAAAAATTTTTAATTTAAAATTATATAAGTATTAATATTTTATTATAATTTTACATATAATGTTATAGAAATATGATATAAAAATAAAATATTTTATGTTATTTTTTAATGTATTAGATGTTGTTTATCCTAAAAATAAAATTTAGTGTTGCTTGTCCTTTATAAAAAAATATGTAAAATGTATTATTTAAAAAATAATTTAAAAATGAGTTAGGCAGGTTAGACAGGAAGAATTGGAAGAACCCGCCTCCTCAGTACCATTGTTTGGACGTTCCCAGCACTACTTCTACTTCTAGGTACTCCTCACCAGTGTGCCCCTTTTCACTAATCGGGCCAGTAATTCTATTGGGCTTCGATTTCTCATCAAACATAGGCCCAATCCATTTGCATATGTCACATTGAGTCCCATTAAGACATAGTTTTCGGAGTCATGATGAACGCTCTGGTTACTTTGGGGAAGAAAGCTTCGCAAGCTCAACTTTCGCATGAGGAGGAAGATCTCCTGTTTTGTAGTTCCAAAAAAGTGAAAAACAACTTGAAGCATGTTAATGCTAATGATCTTGAGGAAAAATGGCCTGGGTTAGACAGTAAGTCCAGTGAATACCATGAAGGGGGCCATCTTTTTTAGAGAAGCTGAAAGGGAGTGGAAGTAAGGAAATGGCTGATCACATGGACGATGATTTGGCTTCTGAGGATTCCCTTTCAGATAGCTTACAGGATGATAATGGATTAGTTAATGAAGAGACTCTCTGTGTCATGGTGGAAGACCCTAACAAGAACTTTCCTACATTCTCTTTCTCTGAAAAGATGAAGAAGAGGTTATTCAAGGCATGGAAGTCTGCTGTGATTGTTAAGCTTCTGGGAAGACAAATAGGTTATAAGACCTTAGTCCAAAGATTGCAGGCTCTGTGGGTTAGGAAAGGGATACTCAATGTGATAAACATTGGACATGGGTATTTTGTTGTCAAGCTATCTAATAGAGAGGATTATTTCAATGCTTTAACAGGGGGACCATGGATGCTCTTTGATCATTATCTCACAGTGCAGCCATAGGAGCCTGGTTTCAAAGCTCACAAAGTTTCTATTGATAAGGTGGCAGTTTGGGTCAGGATTCCAAAAATTCCTATGGAATATTATGATGAAGCTGCCTTAACTTGTATTGGGAATAGGATAGGCAAGACCTTCAAAGTGGACATGAACACTTTATGCCAGCTTAGAGGTCACTTTGCTAGGATCTGCATGTTGGTGGAGTTGGGGAAGCAGCTTATGTCCTGATTTGTTCTAGACGGGGAAGAGCATTTCTTGGAATATGAAGGTCTGCATCTCCTATGCACAAAATGCGGTATTTACGAGCACATGCATGATATCTGTCCTTTGAGAAATGCTACTATGGCTTTGAATGGGGAAGGGAGGGATAATGCAGGAGGCAATAGACCTGGTATAGGAGAGCAAGAGTTAGTGCAACCGTCTGAGCAGTGGAAAGTGGTTGAAAAAAGACGTCCGAAGAGGGGAAGGGACAAGCATGGCCGGCGAGAACTGGTTCGCGATTTAACGTTCTCAATGGGGTCGCCGCCAATATTGATCTGGTCCAGGATGCCATTCCTCCTCCTGCTGCGAAGGAGGATACGACTACATTAATGGGACAAGATTTGGGCTAGTCGTCTGCACGCCGTTCTGAGAGCAAGTTGGATGATAATCTAAATAAGGGGAATACAGAGACAAGAAGCAACTCAAATGATGGGATAGATGGCAGTCTAAGAAAGGATCTAGGTGGGAGAGTACATAAAAAAGCCAACAATAAGAGGGCAGAGAGGAGACTGAGGAAAGATTTCAGAGCTGGAAATATGAACGGAGGAAGGATTTAGAGTGAAGGGTCAGAGAGTGCCAGCTACTTCTAATATCTGGGGAGATTCAATTGGGACATGATGGAGACGTTTGCCCAAAGAAGGCTATAGTGCTGGACCACGATAGGAGGAGAGGCTGGATGGATCCGATGATTGGGGCGTTCGCGTTGACAATGGGCTGGATGGCTCTAACGATTTGGGCCTCGGCGTTGGGAATCCCTTGGATCCAGGGGATGTGCTTATGATGCCCGGCTGCCAGGTAAAGGCTGAGGAGAATTGGCTTCATGATCAGGGACCATTACCCTTGGATGAAGGGCTTGGTCAGGATGAGGATGGGACTTGTATGCCTGAAACACAGGATTTAGAGATGTGCTAAGAGGAATCATGATCTGTGAGGTTTTCCTTTCCTTTTATTTTATTTTAATCATGATTAAAATTTTGTATTGGAATTTAAGGGGTGCTTGTGGAAAGGGGCTTTTGAGAAATTTGAAATTGGTTATTAATGATCCCAAGATTAGTTTGATATTTTTATCTGAAACTAAGTGTAATAATATCTCTCATCTTCCTTCCTTTAATAGTTTGGGTTTTGATGAAATCAGATATATTCTGAGTGAAGGTAGGTCTAGTGGTTTAATTGCTGATTGGAAGTCTGCCAATATTTCTATTCGAATTGTTGAGGAAAATAGACAGTTTTTTCATTGTGAATGCTTTTCTGCTGATTGTCCTAAATTTTTAATTTCTGCTATCTATGCTATTCCTCACTCAAATTTCAAAAATTTATTATGGGAAAGTTTAGGATTTTTGGCTACAGGTATTTCTATTCCGTGGATCGTGTGTGGAGATTTCAATGACATTAGATGCTCTGATGAGCGTCTTGGAGGCTCTGGTGCTAATATTGGCCGAATGAATCTTTTTAACGATAGAATTATGGCTTGTCATTTGAATGACCTGGGGGCGGTTGGACCTAAATTCACTTGGAAAGGGCCTTGTTTATCCTTACTTCTCAAGATTATATGAAAGACTTAACAGGGCCCTGGTTAATTCAGCGCTTCTATCCCTTATGCCAGATTGCTTTCTTAGGGTGCTTCCCAGAACTATCTGATTATAACCCCATTTGTCTCTATATGGGCTCCAGGGACCACGTTCACTTTGGTCCTCGTCCGTTTCGTTTTGAGGCTATGTGGCTTACCCATAATGATTTCCAAAATTTCTTGTCTTCCAATTGGGATATTAGTGGTGATCTTGACTGTAATATGGAGAAGTTAAAAATGCTGCTTCCTGGTTGGAACAAAGAGACCTTTGGCTTCATTGAAAAAAGGAAAAAATTATTTTAGCTCATCTGAATGGGATTCAGGAGTCGCCTTCCTATCCTTTTTCCAGGTTTTTATGCAATCTTGAGGTTTCTTTGCAAAAAGAATTAGATGAGATTCTTTGTCTTGAGGAGATCAAATGGTTTCAAAAATAAAGAGCGGATTGGATTACTCAGGGGGATCGCAATACTAGATACTATCACTTGAAAACTAATTCGAGAAGAAGAAGGAACAAGATTAAAGCTCTTAAGGATGATGATGGTGTTTGGATTAAGGAGGAGGAGGATCTCAAATTAATGGTGACTACATATTTTCAGAGGCTGTTTTGTGAGGAGGAAGGAGATCTCCCTCCAATCCCCTCCAATTCTAAATTCCTGGCCATTGACCACTCCCTTATATCCCATGTGGGTTTGACTCCTTGTGACGAAGAGATTCGCCGGGCGATTTTTGATATGGGGCCTTTTAAGGCTCCTAGTCATGATGGTTTTTCTCTTATCTTCTTTCAGAAGAATTGGAATACTGTGGGCAGTACCGTTTGCAAATTTGTGAAGGCAGCTTTTGAGGGACAAACGGATTTATCGGAGGCGAATAAGACTTTGATAACCCTGATCCCTAAAAGGGAAGGCCCCAAGAGGGTGGAACACTTTAGGCCTATATCGTTATGTTCTGTTCACTATAAATGCATAACGAGATCATAGCTAGGAGAATGAAGAAAGTTATGAATGATCTCATTTCTCCTTTCCAAGCTAGTTTTATTCCTAGAAGGCATATTCAAGACAACATCATTATTGGGTAGGAAATTTTGCATTCAATGCAGAAAGCCAGGGGAAAACGAGGTCTTATGGCCCTTAAGATCGACCTTGAAAATGCCTATGATAGGGTTAATTGGAAATTTATGAGTTCTATTCTCCATGAGATAGGGATGGAGGATGCGGCTATTAATCTTATAATGAATTGCATTTCCTCCACTTCTTATAACGTTTTATGGAATGGGACCAAAACTGAATTTTTCCGTCCCAAGAGGGGGCTTCGGCAGGGGGACCCTATATCCCCTTTCCTTTTTGTGCTTTACATGGATAAACTCTCTCATATTATAAGCGATGCTGTGAATACTAATCAATGGAAACCTGTGCATATCTCGAGGGATGGGCTATCCATTTCTCACTTAATGTTTGCTGACGATCTTCTTCTTTTTGGTGAAGCCACGGAGAAGCAAATTTCTGTTATGATGTCTTGCGTGGATAAATTTTGTCAGGTTTCAGGGGCCAAAGTTAGTAAGGAGAAGTCTTCCATTTTTTTCTCTAGAAGAGTTCCTTGCAGGATGAGAAGGAATATTTAGGATATTTCTGGTTTGGGAGTTTCGTCTGAAATAGGAAGATATCTGGGTTTCCCTCTTACGAGGAAAAGAAGGGCTTCTGAGAAGTTTCAATACATTGTTGATAGAGTTAAAGCTAAATTATCCGCTTGGAAAGCTAATTCTCTTTCTATTGCTGGTAGAATCACCCTTGCCAAGTCGGTCCTTGGTTTGTGCCCTCTCTATCCTATGAAAGTGGATAAGGTGCCTTTGTCTATTTGCAATGAGGTTGAAAGGATCCAACGTAATTTCATTTGGGGTTCTGAAAATAGGAAAGGTTTTCATCCGGTTTGTTGGGAGGTTGTCATGCTTCCTAAAAATCATGGAGGTCTTGGGTTTAGGAAGCTTCACTCGATGAACCGTGCTTTTGGAGTGAAAATAGCTTGGAACCTTATTAAAGGAAACAACGGCTTATGGGCTCAAGTCTTACAGAGTAAATATATGCTTAGAAGAAAGTATAACCTTTTGAATGTGAAACCGGGAGATTCGAGTTTATGGCGTTTCATTTGTGCGCAGCAAAATCTGATTGATAATGGTACTAAATGGCAAGTGAAGAGCGGGAACGTGGTGAGGTTTTTCTCTGATGTGTGGTTATTTCCTAGAAAGGCTATCAAGTATCTGTGCTCTAGAACTTTATCCCAGGAAGAGGAAAGCTCCACTATGGCGGATTGGGTCACTAACAGTACATGGGATTATTCTCGGTTGGAAAATCTGGTTAATGGTGAGGTGATCCTTAATTTAATCAACACTATCCCTCCTAGACCTGATGCTGGGAATGATCAAATGATATGGGGTATCTCTCCTACTGGAAGTTTCATGGTTAAGAGTGCTTATTTTGCTATTGAGACTGTTCCTCCAAATTTGTATAACTTTGCCTATAGGTACATCTGGAAATAGGGAGGAGTAGAAAGAATTAGGATATTTCTCTGGAAGGCTTTTCACAACAGACTGCCGACTAATGCTTGGAGAAGTTCTTGGTCTACTGCTTCTTCTTTGTGCTCTTTCTGCCTTTTGGGGGAGGAGGATATGTTACATGTGCTACGGGACTGTCAATATGCTAAGCAAGTTTGGTACAGAGCGGTTCACCCTTCTCATCTGGAAAGCTTCTTCTCTATTTCTTTGAGGGATTGGATTTCTATGAACTTGAGGAGGAACATGGGGCTAGGCTCTGCTTGCAGCTAGAATCTTTTCTGGGGTGTTGTTTGCTGGCTCTTGTGGATATGGAGGAATAAGGATATTTTTTATGAGCATTTCATCAAACCTGTTGATCCTTACTTCGCCGTCAATGCTTCTTTGAAATCCTTCGTTCATATTGACAATGTTTTGCAGCTCAATCCTGCTATGAATACTGGTCTCACTCAAAAGTGGAGACCTCCTGATATAGGATGGGTTAAGATTAATGTGGATGGGGCGGTGGCCTGGTATTCTGATAGGGCTGGTTGTGGCGGTGTTATCAGGGATCACTTGGGGTCATGGATTATGGGTTTTACGAAAATGTTAGGGCAGACTGACTCTTTCATGGCTGAGGAATGGGCTATCTACAGAGGTCTTCTTACAGCTTATGAATGTGGTTTCAGGCAAATCATTATCGAATCTGATGCCAAGGTTCTAGTTGACATGCTTAATTTAGATTCTGTTTCTAATAACAATGATTTGTTATTTGCAAATATTAGAGTCCTCTTAGCTAAGGAGTGGAATGTTATCATCCAGTACGTCCCAAGGGAGCAGAATAGATTGGCCGATGCTCTGGCTAAGGAAGCTATCTCCGCCTCAAGAACTTACTATTTGTGTCCGCACCACCTGCAGGAGCTGTGTGCAAATGACTGTCTGGGAATTTTCCCCATATTGTGTAACTTTCTTTTTCTTTGAGCTTTAGCTCTCTCTTCATGTACCAAAAAAAAAAAAGACATAGTTTCCTTATGTATAAGAAAAAGATATAGTTTCCTTGATCCTCTGTCAAATTGATCATAAACATAATTTTCCTAGTTATTAGTGATTTGCTGATTTACGTCGTAACGTAAGTAACAATGATTGGTGTATTTCTAGAGATAAATCAACTAGCTAATTCTACATAATTTGATTTCATGATTTGAAAGAATTAAAATATACTAGAAAGATAATAAAAGTGGAGACGACGTTGATAACCTAGCCTAATAGGCTAGAGTATATCATTGATCTCACGTATGTTTATTTAAATACATAGAATAAAATAATTAATAGTATAAATAATATATTTATGAATAAAACAATAAATACCAAAGTTATGGCATAAGATATTATTTCATTTTTTTAAAAAAATTTACTGTCCAGTAGCAGACAATGGACAATTAATTAATTTGGCCAATCGCTGAAAAAGATTGCAAATATATTTCTTTTGAATTTACTAAAAAAATGGTTGTTAATAGTTATTAGGAAAAACTAAGTAACATGAACCCTGTTTGCTGCTTTAGCTCCGACGGTATAAGTGGAGCATCTATCTAGTCAAATGGCTGACGGCTTGTTTTTGAGTGGTAACTCTATAGCTAGGGTGTTAGGGGTGAGCAGCGGGTGGATTGGGCAGTCTAGCCCGTACCCGTGCCTCAACCCGTTTAACAATTCTTAAACATGCTACAGTTATATGGGCGAGATTTTGTGGGTAATGGGCAGCCCGTTTAATGCATATATAAAAAAAAACAGCCACCTCATGCCAAATCACTCATCAATTTTTGTGAAGTGCACACAAAATGAAAACATTGCACTAAATATACAAAGATAAATAGTTTCAGAAAGCTTGATTACTTGGTCATAAGCATCCTTGCTGGTCATAAGCATCCTTGCATATCCTTGCATCCTTGCATACTCATATGACAGAATAGATGAACTTGGGCCTTGTGACACTTTTTTTTTGTGCCTGATCACACAATTTTGACACGAGCCATCATCTCTTTACATATTATCAAATTTTAAAATACATACGGCTATAAGAGGCAATGCATTGGAAGTGGCAATGATTTTTAAGACAGGAGATGAGCAAGATCTTTTTCTAAATAGGCAATACCTTTGAAGTGATAGACAATCTAGTAGCCTTTGCAATTAGATCATCTTTTGTACTGATTGTAGATTCAAATTCTGCAGAGAAATTTACAACATGATCTCATGAACAAGACATATTTTTTCCAAAAAGAATAAACAAAAGTAAAAGCATAAGTTATATGAATCTAACATACCTTCACCTTCAAAAAGTCTACTTCGTATAAACCTCAACAGAGCTGGCGTTGGTCCAGAGGCTAATGAGCTGGGAATAAAAGGCATCAACTTGTGAAACTTCAAATTACAACATTCTGATTTACTATGGCTTATTGTTATTGACTAAAGTTATAGGGATAATACATTACTTAGATACTATAGACTCTTGTCTTTGAAATGGGGAAAACGCTATATAGCATCTCTAGTTAAAGATAAATGGAAGTTCAATCAAACATATATATATATATATATATATATAGAAAATGGTCCACAAGTCAAGGGCGCTGAAACACCCAGCCAAAAAGCGAATCTCAAAACTCCTATAATTTCAAAGACAGAAAGAAACACCTATTGCAAGGAAACCAATCAATCAATAAGAAAGAAAAAGGCAAGGCATAGAAATAATTAGGTCCATAGTACCTTAGCAGCAGCAAAGGCTTCTTTGGACTTGCGAAGGGAGAGGTGCTTATTGGTTTTCTCATCGATGAAAACGGCCATTGTGATTGAATGGGCTGGAGAACTGTGACACCTTCTATTATCCCCTTATTTTCTTATTATAGATCACTTATGAATCACTCTTGGGCTTTGGATATCACAAATTTGTCCAAAATTGTGAACTAGAATTTTTAAAAAATGGAAAAGACGCTGGTACTGTTCATGGGTCTTTCTCCAGATTTCTGGCCCAACTTTGAAAAATCATAATTAATTCTAGAAAATTCGAAACTGAGTTATTCCAATTTCTAAATTTTGCTTATTAAGTTAACTATAGGGAAAAACACTCATTGGTTCCAATTCTTACCCATTTGATACAGTTTATTCAAAAATCATATACTGTCCGAAATGGTTCACTCCAGTTTTCCAGATTTTACCTTAATCTTTGGAAAATCATATCTCTCAAAATACGCATCCAAATTTCATAAACTTTATATCATTTTAAAGCTTAGGATGTGTAGTTCTTACTGGAAAATTTCAGCCCATTTGGAGCTAATTTTCTATTTTTACTTGCAATGTGAAAGAGACTCGTTTTTCATGGCCTTTGTAACCCCTTAACTTTGAAAACCAATTTTTTGTTAAAATTCACCAAAACCTCTTTTTGGTTCCTTAACACTTCTTAAACATGCATGACTATCCCCTTACCATTCCTTATTGGTTTTAGTCCATTTTTGGGCATGCATCATCACACATTCACATGGTACCTTGAGTAGAGGTTTAGAGTTACAACCACAACAATCAAAAACTTCAAGAGAGCTAATAACTCAAATATTTACACAAAACCATGCAAGCAAGAGCAACTTCTTCATGCATCAATATCTTTTCCTTACCCTTGTTTGAGCTTGCACCTACATGGTTAGTGCTGGGGAATGAGATTTGGGAATTCCAATAGCAAAACCACATAATCAAGATATTGTGAATGTGCATACATAACTTTATGGCATGTGTATGAACATCTAAACATGTGACACATGAACTTCACTTGAATATGCATATGGCCATAGCACAAAAGTTACATTTCATACACAAATCATGCACTTTACTCATCATAAAAATTCATGTAACATTCACAAATCATTTTCATAAACATAAAAGGAGATTAGTAGTTTTTCTACCTCAAGATCCTAGCTTTTCCTTTTTCACTTTATGACTCTCTTGAATAACCTTTCCAATATGCTCTTGGAGGTCTCAAATCCCTAGCAATCATGGTATAATACTCATATAAACATACAACCACCAAGATGCCATAAAACTTTATATCATTTTAAATCTCAAGATGTGTAGTTTCTGACTGGAAAGTTTCAGCTCATTTGAAGCTTGTTTGCTATTTTTCCTTGCCACGTGAAGTATATGCATTTTTCAGGGCCTTTGGAACCCCCTTAACTTTGAAAATCAATTTTTTTTGTTAAAATTCACCAAAACCTCTTTTTGGTTCCTTAACTCTTCTTTATCATGCATGACCATTCCCTTAACATTCTTTGTTAGTTTTAGTCCATTTTTATGCATGCCTTATCACAAATTCCCATGATACTTTGTGTAAAGGTTTAAAGTTACAACACAACATCAACAACATCAAGAGAGTTAGCAACTCAATATTTACAAAAAAACAATCAAGCAAAGAGCAACTTCTTCATGCATTAATAACTTTTTCCTTACCCTTACTTGTGCTTCCACTTACATGGTTAGTTGGGGGGAATGAGATTTGGGAATCCCAATAGCAAAACCACATAATCAAGATATTGTGAATGTGCATACATAACTTTAAAGCATGTGTATGAACATATAAACATGTGACACATCAAACTTCACTTTAATATGCATATGGCCATAGCACAAAAGTCACATTTCATATGCAAATCATGCACTTTAATCATCATAAAAGTTCATGTAACATTCACAAGTCATGTTCATAAACATAAAAGGAGATTAGTAGGTTTTGCTACCTTTTCTTTGCTATCTTTTACCCCACTTCAGAAGTGTTATTAGATCTCTTCCAAGTATGCTTCTTGGAGATCTTAAAACCCTAAAAATTATGGCATAACATCCATGTAAACATGACATCACCACGATGCAACAAAACTTGCAAAAACGTATAAAACCCCCTTTTGGTTTTCTAAGAGTCCTACAAGTTCAAGACCTGATAAGCATAAAACCCCCTTAAGTTTCTAAAATCCATCTTTTAGCTTTACCCTACACAAAACATCATTTTGAAGCCAATGGAACCATCAAAATACTCAAAAACATAGCCTTTCTATTTTTTCTTTAGCTTGGAAGAAAACAGCAAAAATGAGGAAATGCAGGGTTTTTCAACTTTGTTCATGAAACCATGTGTTTCCTTGCTTCTAAAACCCCTTTCCTTAACTTTGATCTACTCAAAAACACCTTCCCTTAGACCAAAAGAAATTTGGGTAGCACCTCCCCATAAACTTGAGCTTTCCAAAATTTTACATTAACTCAAACCAACCAACAACAACAAAGTTCATCTACTCAAAGAGTAACTTGGAACCCTTTACCACTTTAAAAACCTTCTCTTTTCCATATTGAACTCTTGAAATCCTAGCTATTATCTTCCAAAAGAGAGGCTCATTCAAGGAACTAAACCAAGAGAAGGTAGTAGAGGTTGCAAGACTCAAGAAAAGATGGAGATTTGGTTGCTAGAACTCCTTCCCTTGTGTTATGGAAGCTTGTTGCTCTTCTTTCTTGCTTGAAAATGGCTTCTTTGCTAGAGAGAAGGGAGAGAAAAATCTGACCTAAAGAGAGAGAGAGAAGCGGACTTTTTGAGAGAAAGGAAATGAAGAGTTTAGCTTAATTAGAATGCCCTTGAAATATTGTGTGGTGTTAATTGAAACTTGGGGACCAAGTTGGATAATACTTGGAGGAGAGAGTGCCACTGGTCCTAGCCTTATTTCTTGCTGAAAATTGCTTTTTCAGACTCCCTTTTTTGGTCTGGTTGGACTGGCTAGACCCCTGTCAGTCCAGTTACTTGATCCGATGGCACGTATTTCCATAAAGTAACATTTACACAGGTAACTACATTTTTACTTTTTCGGAGACTTTATCTCTCATGTGGCACCATTCCCTAGGCCTCCTTGCCTAGGCGGCATCATGTCCTAGCCCATAGCATCTCCGGGTTCTCTCGTAATTCGTCAGGATTCCTCGATTTGCGTGCAACACCGTAAAATGGGCATCCGGCTGCCAATTTGACTTAAGGTCATGGAAAAATTCTATATTTTTCCCTGATACTCCAGCCCTTTTCCATTCCTCCAAATTCTTCCCGGATTTTCCGTAATTAATTTTCTAAGAAAATACTTTTTCGAGGCTTTTGGGCACTGTTGTTCTCCGTGCTTTGAAATTGCCCGCACCGGACACCAGGTAATAATTTTCTTAAATACTTTATGATCCAGATAAACTTTTCTCAGTTCGGGTCTCTGACTTTTAGGGACTCCTGCTACCTTAAATGATTACATCTCGGTAGTCTAGACAGCCAAAATCCCTTAATTATGAAGATGCCATTACTTGTCTTACTTTCCTCATAATTACCAAAATGCCACTACATTTTCTACTTTTGTTATAATTACCAAAATGCATCACTTTTTCTACTCTTTCTTAATTCCAACCTTACCCTTGGTTGACTTTGACATTTTTTGTCAACTTTGACTTTTGAGTTGACTTTGACTTTTTGTTGATTTTGATCAAATTGCCAAAATGTCCTTATTATTTAGTGACATTTTATGCCCTGGGCCTTTTTAATCAAAATGATCATTTTACCCTTGTCGTTTGTGCCAATGACCATTTTGCCCTTTGGTCATTTTTACTTAGAATTCTCAAGACTAGGGACTTAGTCTATTATCCTTTCTTGTCTATAGGCATTTTCCTCTCTATTTTTCCCTTAGTTATGGGTCTTAAATCCTTTTGTAATTCATCAGTTTGGCCTTTATTTTTGTTTACAAAATTTAGGATATTACACTTCCCAACCGGGAACCAGATTAATCATAGGGGAGTTGATCTTTGCCCAGTTATCGAACCAAAAGGAAGCTTTTGTACCATTTTCCAGCTTCACTCCTAGACCCTGTTGAAAATTTTGCCACACATCACATATCCCTTGTCAAGTAAGGGAGGAGTTTCGCTTCTTCTTCACTTTTGGCATGAAACTTGCCCCTCACTTATCAAATCTTTAATAAGACCTATATGTCTTATTTGGTATTTTTAAATTTTATAATTTTATCTATATACTTTTGTGTTTTCGTTCTTTTTTGGTCTAACCCCTTTTTCTCCTTGTTATTTTTTTCGATAAGATCCTTCATTCCTTTTCCATATCTTCCCTTCATTTTTTAATTTTCTTTGAAAGTGCACATGTAAGATAATTCTTCTTCACTATAATAATTACTAAGATGTTCATATGCTTTATTACTCGCTGGTATATTAAAAATAATAAATATTAAAAAATTTAGAAAAATGGCAAAAGAATTCAAACCAAAATCACAATCTACAAATTTTCATTGAAATCAAAATTTATATATCAACCTTTTATAGAATTTTTTTTTGCAAAAATTCAAAACAAAATAGCATTTCAAAAGTTAGAGTTAAAAAAGAAATTATCAAAATATACTCTAAATATTGTCGAAAGTCAACTAAAAATAAAAAAATGAGATCCCAATAATTCAAGGAGTCGTAGAATTTTGATATCAGGGTGAAGAGTCTTTAGAAAATTGTAATTTAAAACTTGGTACATGTATACCTTCAATTTTTGTTTTTAATAACAAATGAGTATTATGATCTTTTTCAACTAAAAAAATAGAAAACCTTATTAAAAATTTGATAAAAGTGTATGCCTGAATTATAATTTGTGCATTTTGACTAGATTTAATAATGTTTTTCCTTTTTAAAATATATTAAAAATGTAATAATGTACATATTTCAAATGAAAGAGGAATAATAACCACTAAGAAAGAGAAGTGTGTTGCTTCCGAATAACGCTTTTTGAGTTTGGATTTGTTGTAGTTTATAAAATCAGTTTCCAAGGGAAAATCGCTTGTGTTATAGAAGATAATATATAATGGCAAAGTCCTTGGAATTTGGGCTCTTGCCAAAGAGTCTCTCTTGGTAGCTCAGTGATGTATTTTTTATTAATATGGAATTACCGAATTGAAAGCTTGTGAAGTATTGGAGGGATCCTCCTATTGAGGGCTCCAATCGAGCGCCATTGACGACATGTCTGCCTACTACACACAATCCTAACCCTGGACTCATCATACTTTCCCATATTATCAGCATCCGCATCCGTTGTTGCTTGCCGTGGTGCCACCACCTCCTGGCACTGCTCCTTCCGCCCCCCACCATCTTCCTTAGCATTATGGGTTTACTGGAAACTTATGTTTGCTTCTTACAACCCTCCTAATTCTCTTCACTATTCCGCCGATGAGGTTTAGACACTCTTCCTTACCGGCCTTCCCGAGGATGTGAAGCCTCGCGAAATACACAATTTGTTTTTGGAGTTTCTGGGTTATGTATGCAAGTTTAGTTATGTCTTCGTGATGAGGACCAGAACAAAAACCCCATCAATAACTTCAATTTAATTTTTGATTAAAAATTGAATGTGTCGATGAAACATATTAGGTAGCTTTTGTATAGGCTGGAAAACCAAGTAAAAAGTAGCTGCAACGCTGCTAATAATTGAATTCTATAAAGGATCCCAAACTGAAATAGTTAAGTTCAAAAATACCAACTCAATTTTAAATCACAAATGGCAAATCTTGATCCTTGAGTTAAAACTCTTGTCGGATGTGCCTGCATTTTGCATCACTCAGGATTTTAGGTCATGTGTGGTGATATGAAATTCTCCATGCTAGGAGCCTGTTTAAATCTAGTTAAGTGATAATTTTGGTTTTACCTGTTTCTCTATCTTCCTTATAGCCATAATATGAGGCTTAAGCATCATGCATTATTGTAGTGGTGATGTTTCTTATATACAATGATCTCTGAACTTGGTTTCTGATGTTAATGCATATAAAGTGATTTGATTAAGGGATTTCTTGTTGCTGCTTTGTTCATAGTACAATTTTGATAATCTGAATATGATCTATCTTGTCAAATGCGTGCTCACACTTTTCTTCACAACCTAAAGTAAATTAACTTCAATAATCCTTTTGTTTGTTGTAACTTATGTTATTGTAAAGTAATCTATTCTTCAATTTCTATGATTTGATATATTTTTTTTGTTCGGTACTGACAGGCTCTTGCTTTTGCTGTTTTCACTAAATAGCAGTCTACTCTCATGGCAATGCATGAGTTGAATGTAAGATAGTAAAAGTCTTATTTAAAAGGCCTTTTAGGTCTTTTCATATGAAAATTATGTTTTATTTTCATCACATATCAAATATATTTTTAGACTTCATTTTCATTTCTATATCCATCAAAATGAATTATGCCTACCAAACATGCCCTGAGAGTATGAAATGATTTGGAGACTCTCTCTGGATTTCTGTCTCTCCCCTGCAGATTTCTTTGTTTCCCGTTACTTTCTACTTTCCTTTTTTGCTACAATTCTATGTATACCGGCCCTATTCTCTGACTTCATTGATAATTTAAATCCTTCCCATTTCTAATCTTT
This sequence comes from Vachellia pachyceras, assembly GCA_025593235.1. Classification (NCBI taxonomy): domain Eukaryota; kingdom Viridiplantae; phylum Streptophyta; class Magnoliopsida; order Fabales; family Fabaceae; genus Vachellia; species Vachellia pachyceras. The sequence goes on from JANTPZ010100704.1 coordinate 37,432, forward strand.
ACAATTGGTGCTTCCATTGATAGGCATATTGTCAAGAATACCGGACTCAAGGAATTAGAAGCTGACATGAAGAAAACCCATGAGTTCCCAAACACTGATCTGATCGCATTAAAGGGTTGCTAGAAGCGTTAATTCATTCGATGGATAAGCTCAACCATCTGGCTGAAAATCTGAACATAATAGCGATAGAAGGTTCATTATCGAAAATGTTAATAGCAAACCCTGTTGAGAGAAAAGAGGTTCCCACGAACCAACATCAATGACTCTATGATTCTTCTCACCTTGACAAAATGGAGGCTGCAATGGCTAGATAATGAGCAGTATGGGATTAGTTTATGAGCCTCCATCTTTTCTGAATCCAAGCTCTCCAGCTCATATATTGCCCGTGGGCACCGGAGTCATTTATGAACAGACTGATGAGATACAATCCAAGGTCTGGGCTCTAAACAAGTTCATGGCCTATATGGGGTTACTGCTCTTTCATTGCCACAATTTAGCTTACCATCATGGGGACACTTATGGTTTAATTGGTTACCCAATATTTGATCCTGGTATTCCTATCTGTCTCCATCTTTTATAAATTGCAGTTTACTAGCATTTCAGTTTTGGTTCACTGTCTTTGGGGAATTCTTATTGGATGGAAATAATTTGAGCGAATTACATGTTGAGCTGGTGCAATTTTTCAATGGTTTATTTATTCAATTAATATTTGACCCTGAAGCCACTATTAGTAGCTCATATTATATCTTACTAGGGTTCTTTTCCGTACATGTTTCTTCATGATACCCTCTATTATATTCCTTGAATGATGTTTTTGTCAACCACAGCTTGGTGATCTGTGTGCTTCTCTAAATAAGTTCAATTTACTTTCAACAATGGTTGTTTCATTGCTTGAATATTTCCCGGATATTTGATCCTAGTCCTTATGTCTCAGTTCTATGTAACCTACAGGGTTGCAGTCAAGTTGGGTTTCAAAATGAGATTAATAGTTGTGTGATATTAGAATTTGGAGCAAAAAGTGGTTTAGTTGATGTGTCTTTGATTTCTTCTTTGGAGGTCAGACCTTTCATTTTAGCTATTATTTTTGGCTTTGTGTATCACTCCTTATCTTTGTTCCTTGGGGCCCCTGTTACACAACGCATTCTATTCAGCAAAATGGGTGTAGGATGTTTCTATGAACCTCTATCTATTCTTCATCCCGTTGAAAGCCTTGATCGATGATACAATTATAGAGTGTGGGCATCAACTAACATTCCTAGTTTTTGATGGAGTAATGGCAAAAATGATTTATGGCATTCGAGTTTTCATTTGGTTGCAATAATTCTTCTATTAGTGGATATTACACTCACCATTATATTGTTGGTAGACAGTTTTTTCTCCAATACTCATTGCATTATGCTATGGTAAACAATTGCCTATAGTGATAAATGGCAATAATGAAGAACCTACTACTCAAATATATACTTGGTGAATGAGTAGGCAAATGAGAGTATGGAATTATTTTGAGGTTGTTGATACAAGAGGACGGGTACAGACAGATGAGAGTGTGGGATTATTTTGAGTCCCCCCTGTAATTCTATATCTTTCTTGCATATTCTTTCATTTTCTCTATCACTTTCTATTTTCCTTTTCTGCTATATTTCTATTTGTACAGGAACTGTGTTATGATTTCATTGCTCATTCAAATCCATTTTTAAGAACAATTGTGTTCTATTTTTAATAGTTACATTCAAAAATCGACTCACAATTGTGTTCGAGCGAAAAATAAGTCATCTCAAATTACAAAATTGTTAAACAAATAATTTCCATGAATTAATTACTTTTACTGTTGAATACACACATACAAGGCTTTTATTTGTATGTGTGTACTATTGGGGCTTTTACTGATGACGTGCACCATTAGTTTTATTAAATCAAGGCTTAAAAAGAGTATGTAACAAAAATGATACTGAATATGTAATATCCCAAATTTTTTGAACAGAATTAAAAGCCAAACCGATGAATTACAAAATGATTTGAGCCCCGTAAATAAGAAAAATAGAAAGGAAAAATGCCTAAAGGAAAGAAAGATCATAATTGACTAAGTCCCTAACCTTGAGAATTTCAAGTAAGAATGACCCAAGGGCAAAATGGTCATTTGGCCTAAATGGTAAGAGTAAAATGGTCATTTTGATTAAAAAAAAGCCTAGGACATGAAATGTCATCAAATAATAAGGACATTTTGGGTAATTCAGTCAAAAGTCAATAAAAAGTCAAAGTTGACCAAAATGTCAAAGCGGACCAAAAATGTCAAAATTGAACCAAGGGTAAAGTTGGAATTATGAAAAAGTAGAAAAAGTAATGGCATTTTGGTAATTATGGAAAAAGTAGTAAAGGTAGTGGCATTTTGGTAATTATGAGGAAAATAAGATAAGTAGTGGCATTTTCGTAATTAAGAGATTTCGGATCTAAGGACGACTGAGAAATAATTATTTGAGGTAGCAGGAGTCCTCAACTGCCGGAGACCTGAACTAAGAAAAGTTTACTTGAGTTATAGAGTAATTAATAAAATTATTACTCAGTATCCAGTGTGGGCAGTTTCGCTGTACGGAGAACAACAGTGCCCGAAAAGCCGAAAAAGTATTTTCTTAGAAAATTAATTATGGAAAATCCAAAAAGAATTTTGAGGAATGGAAAAGAGATTGAGAATCAGGGAAAAATATAGAATTTTTCCATGTCCTTAAGTCAAATTGGCCGCCGGAAACCTGTTTTACGGTGTTGCACGCAAATTGAGGAATCCTGACGAGTTACGAGGGAAACCCGGAGATGCTATGGACTAGGACATGATGCCACCTAGGCAAGGAGGCCTATGGCATCACACGAAAGATAAAGTCTCCAGAAAAGTAAAAAAGTAGTTACCCGCGTAAAGGGTACTTTACTGAATGTGTACCACCGGATCATGCAACTAGACCAAGTAAGGGCCCAGCCAACAAAATCTGACGTCTAGGGGTCTGAAACATTACTTTTTCAGCTAGGAGGAGACAAGGTGATGTGGCTCAATATGAATCAAGTGTTTAGCTACTTGGTCCCCAAGTTTGAATTTCCATAACACAAATTACAAGAGACCACATTAAACTAAGTAAACCTCTTTCTCTTCCCCTCACAATTTCGTCCCTCCCTCCCTCTCTTGCAATATGAAATTTTCCTTCCCTTTTCTCTAGAAAATACTCCCTCCCCAAGCAAAAAAGAAGAAACCCAAGCTTTCAAACATAAGGTAATGTGTTCTTGCAACCAAATCCCTCTCTTCTTGAGTCTTGCAACCACTACTACCTTCTCTTGAGTTGTTCTTTGGATGAGCCTCTCTTTTAGAAGAGGATGGCTAGGACTTCAAGAGTTAAAAATGGAAAGGAGAAGGTTTTAAAAGTGGTATATGGTTGCAAGCTCTTCCTTGAGGGGTAAAAGATAGCTTGTTGTTGGTTGTTGGATGTTTTGTGTTGTTGTAAAAATTATGGGAAGCCCAAATTCATGGGGAGGTGCTGCCCAAATTTTGTTTAATCTAAAGAGAAGAGGTTTTTAAGTTGATCAAGGTTACGAAAAAGGGTTTTTGGAACAAGAAAACACAAGGTTACACAAAGAGAGTTTGAAAAACCTATTTCTCCCTTTTCTTCCTCCTTCTCGGCCAAAACAAGAAAATAGAAGGAATGAGTTTTTGAGTGTTTT
>JANTPZ010100705.1:0-23480 GCA_025593235.1 Vachellia pachyceras
TTCAATATTTCCTGAGAATAAGTTTTACTTTATTTGGAATACTTGTAAGTAGCGATATGGGTAGAGAATGAAGGAAATAAATTATTTAAATCCTTTTTTAAGTATTTAAATAAATTATATGAATGAAATACCTTAATAATTGTTTTAATTAATTAAATAAAATGAGGGATTAATTTTTATGAGTAAAAGCTAATTTAAATAAATTGTATAAGTAAATAAATATAAATCAACAAATAAGGGTAAAATTGTAAATTGGTCATTAACTTCCCTCCCTTCCTCTCCTGAACCAAACAAAAGATCATTAAAAGCTTCCCTCCCTTCCCCCTCTAACTAAACCAAACAAGATAATCTTATACCCTCCCATCCCCTTCCTTTCCCTCCTATCCATTCCCTTCCTTTCCCCTCCATCAAACCAGACATAGCCTTAGCATTGGGAGTGTTACCTCTGATCCACCGATGCTCTGGATTTTGCTCCGGATGAAGCTTTGGCATCGTTAAGGAAGAAGAAGCAAATAGAGAGGAAGACAGAAACAGGGCGGAAGGAAGATCGAACATGAAAATTTCAGAGAAAGATAAGAGGCAAGGCGCGAGGGAGGGAAAATTGAAAGACAAAAATTTTGGTAATAAGTTTTTAAAAACCTCTTTGACTTGCGGATTTTGAAATCGTAGATATTAATACCTGCAGATTTTTTTCCGCAAGTAAATTACCTGTGGATTATAAATCTGCAGGTAAAATACCTGCGGATTTTGAAATCGGCAGGTATTAATACCTAAGGATTAATTACTTGCAGATTTTTTTCTGCAGGTAAAATTACCTGCGAATTTTGAAATCCGCAGGAATTTACCTGCGGATTTTTTTCCGTAGGTAAATCTGCAGGAAATTACCTGGGGAAATTTTCTGCAGAAAAAATCTGCAGATATATGATCAATTTTTATTAGTGTCTTATCAAATACGGTTTAGAAAGTGATGACGTTGCATTACTTTGAATAAGAACTGTGACTCATTTAAACGAAGAAGTCAAATTGTACCTTGAAGATGAGGCAGTTATTCGCATGCATGCTAGACCTCATTCGAATGAGACTTTTTAAATCATTGTTATCAAATATGGTTTAGAAAGTGAAGAATAAGATGTTGCACTCATTCGAATGAGGTCTTGCACTCATTCAAATGAAGACCAAATTTGAACCTTGACAAAGATGTAAATTTCAAAACACTATAATAGCTTCGTTTGAACTCCAAATTTCACAAATGACCTATCTATAGAAAACCCTTTGAATCTACTTTCAAATGAAATAGGTTTCACAACCATAGGATTTGTGGTTTGAGAGATATAATTAAAAACTGAACATATATCAGGAATACATTTATTCCTGATATATGTTCAGTTTTTTAATTATATCTCTCAAACCTTCCTGATATATGTTCAGTTTTTTTATAATATCTCTTAAACAACATATCCAATTGATTTCAAACCTATTTTATTTGAAGGTAGACTCAATGTGCTTTCCAGGAATAGGTCATTTGTCAAAATTTAGAGTTCAAATGAAGAAGTTACAGCCTTTTAAAGTTAGACTTTATAAAAAGTTTATTTTCGTGAAATTAAGACTCATTCGAATAAACATAAAACTCCTTTGGTTTAACTCCAAATTTAACAAATGACATATCATTGGAAAGATCTTTAAGTCTACCTTAAAATGAAAGAAATTTCACAACCATTGGATATGTATGTTGAGTCTACCTTAAAAGGTTTGGCACTAGGCTTCAGCTGCTCATTTATTTGGCTTCTTGTTATAAGGACTCAACGTGTGGCTCGGATTGGCCCAATAGAGGTACTTAGAAGGAACTCAGTAGGATGTTCATCAAAAGTGGTGAGCTCCATCAATAAAGTAGATTTGAATCATTCAGATTTGATTTGGATGGTTTAGATATAATTTTTTATTTTTATGAAAAAATTATTTTAATAGGTATAAAATATAAAATAAGATTAATATGTTAACTATAATATTTACAAATAATAATTTTTTATAAAAATTGGTAGTTTTAAAAAAAATCAAATCTGGATTGTTCATAATCAAATTTGGATGGATCGGATCTAATGGATAGGAGGAACTTATCACTTTGATAAACTTCCTCACCAGGTCCACTGGGAGAGGCATTTCCACAACTTTGTAAAGTTGGGTAAATCTACCTATTGAGATCAAATAGAAAAGGGTTTACTTGTCATACTTCTTTACCCACAAGAACATGCCAAATGGGTCATGAGTGATGTGGCATGTCTTTAAATCATGGGTGAGCCTAACGCCTTATCTTATAATTTATGTTTATGAAAAAAAAAGAAATATTTACCCAAACCCTCATCCCACCCGCACGCTATTCTCCTTGGTGTGACTTTTATGCGTGCCATAGTTTATTTTCAATGGAATCACAGTTTGTATATACCACGTCTCGATGGTGTGAGAAACTCTAAATATATCAAGGTTCAAAAAATCGGATCACGTTGGGTTAGATCGAAGTCAAACCAATTATATTAAAATAATAACATTTAATTGATAATATTAAAATACAAACATTCTAACACTTTTATCACTTTTAATTAATTTTAACTGTTAATTTAATTTGGGATATTATAAAAAGAGGGATAATCCTCCAAAATATTTTTCCATATACACCACATCCATCCTTCATCTCACCCTCAACCTCTCTCTTTGTGACAGACTAATAATCAATAATTCCATAGGAGTGTATGACACTCATTTAAGATGCACTTTAGTCTTTTCATTGTTTATTTTTAGTTTTTCAAAATTTTTCTGTTTCCTCTCTTCCCTTCCCTTCTTCTCTCTTTATTTTTATCTTCCCTTTTGTTTTGCTGGGACAAGCTGTCGGAGCCACCGTGCTTGAGCTTCGCATAGTTTCTAATGTATATACTAGTTGTTTTTAGGGAGCTTAAAGAAACAACTTTATGTAAAGCAATTTTCCCCTCAGCAATCTCTGGGACAATCTGGATGCAGCTGGAAATTAAAAGATTTTATAAATAAGAAATATCTTTTTCCCAATTAGAATAATTAACATTTATTAGTAATGGACATTTGTTATTGAATAATCATCGTCAACAACAACGAAGACGAGGGTATGATCCTAAGTTGTGAATAATATGACTCTCCTCTCGAGCCCTGCCCACTTTAGTTACAATGAAAATCTAAATACACGTTATGACCGATATACAAATAATACATCATATCTTACAAATAATATTAAAATTGGGGTAAATTTAGGGATCAAATATATTGATTAATATAATTATTTGTACACAGATGACTCAAAGGTTAAAAAGGACAAAAATTATATCAAAGGATGGACCAAATTGTTAGAAGTCAATTGCCATGTATAATATGTCCCACGAACTTTCTCTTTAATTGTTTTCTTTATTCCCTCTTTTCTTTTTTGTTTTTCTCTTCAATTAAAGCAGCCATATGCCCCGACCTGACTACTCTAGATGTTAATGAAAAAAGCTGACTGTTCAAAATATTCATTTTGAAGTATTAGCTGGTATGAAATAGTTATTGAGGAAAAAATGAGGGGAATGAAACAAAAAAAAGAAAGAAAGAATATAAAGGCCAATTTCATCTATTAAAATTGTACTAGCACATTCCAAGACTTATGCATCTAGTAAAATGATAAATAGATAATTTGTATAATTGATGATCAATAATGCTTTAAATGGCCGTAAAACACTATGTGAGTGTTCAGATTAGCTTTATTTATGTTATTTTATGGAGTTCTAAATAAGTATATAAAAGGAGTTTTTTTATTGACTTTATGCAAAAGTATTTTTTAAGAATTTTTAAGAGTTTTATCTCGATTTATTTAAAAATTGACTATTGTGTTTTGTTTGAAAAACGATTCTAACATTGAGTTCTTATGACATGTTATTGAAGATATATGATTTATTCCCTCAATCTTCTATGTATGTTTCCATATTATTTGTTAAAATCTGTTTCTAATTTGTGCGATTGGGTAACATAAAGGCACATGCAACTATGATATCAACTTTAGAATGAAATAATGGCAAAAAAATAAAAAAGAAAAGGCAATCTCAAATAACAAAGCAAAAGCATTCGATGTTGCGTGTTAGGTATAGCATGAAATCACGATTCATTTTATTTATTAGTGTGTTCCATATTTACGCAGAAAAGAAAGTCAAAGAACAACAAGAATAAGACTATTATATATAGATACACCAAATATATATAATAATTAGATCATAGACGATATTGTCTGAGCAAAAGCAACAAAGTTGCAACAATCACGGATGCAGTTTTTCAAGGGGTGCTCCAATATTCATGCATATGGATTGCCTTATACCTGTGATAAGGGTTTTCACAAATCTTGTGCATTTCTCTACAAAGAGAGATGTAATCTTTATTGGTGTTTGTTATAACAACATTGTTGCAGAGTTTGTTCACCATGGAAGCAACTTCATTACTGTCACCCAACATGTTCACCATGAGCTTCTTCTCAACAAGAATTTCGACATCTTTTCCGTTGTTAATAAGATCATCCAACAGTGATACACATTCAGTCACGTAGCCTAAGACTGAATCGTAGTGACATTGCTCAATTGCGATCACATTTCTAAGTATAAACTCAGTGACATCATTCACCACAATGCCTGGTATTGTCAACACTTTGAATATTTTAACTTAGTTACAAAACTAACTTTATTAGCTTGAAATTCCATTCCTACCTTGCCTAGTTGACTTGCACTCTGAAAAATTCATCGTTGTGTTAGGTTGTCTTGTCAGTGGATCCCTTGGTAGGAAAAAAGGTCCGCAACACATCATAAAGGTGTAGCCCTTGTTTAAGATTATTACAATGATTGAGACTAATCATGAACATATTATAAGTTTCATTGTTAAGATATATCTGTTCCAAGAATACATTCAACAAAACATCAAAGGTAAGCTTAACAAATGAATTGCAATGAAAGGATAGGTCATCCAACAGGTGAGTGAGAATGAAGAATGGAAGTTGATTATTCTCAAGCAAAATCAAGTCATATTCAATATAAGATGTTGGCCATAGCTTTTGAACCAAATGGTCTCCCAAGCCTACACATGCAAGAAATAACTCTACGATGAAGCAAGCATCAGTTAAAATCATGCTTACAAATTCGTGGCTCTTCATATGTATGGTCTCTGAAAAACAACGTCAAATCTTATCTTTGATCTTTTAAGGCTTTGAAATAATCCTCTAATGACTTCTTTGGGATATTTTGGAGAAATCTGTTGAGGTACCATACCTTTAATTCTTGCATTAATTCTAATCCCTTGTCTCCATGATGATATGGGCCAATGGAAACCACATAAGGAGTGTTGGCTTCTCCATTTAATTTTCGAAGTTTTGGTGGCACTTTATAGATACACCACCTTGATGTTAAGGAATGATCCATGGTGTCTACAATTTTCAACTTGGCTTTCAAATCTTTTAACTCATCCGAAGCCCAACCACTGTTTGAAGGCCGATCCCTCTCACCAAATTGCCTCAATTTTTTGCATAACACCCTCATGATCTATGTCCGACGTCTTCCTGGCCATCTTTACCATACCCAACTCAATTCTCTTTGATTAATAATGATCCATTAACACATTGAAGGCATGCGATCAAAAATATTTCTAACATGTTGATAATATAAATCACTTCAACAATTCATCAGAACTTATTAATTGAAGAAAATTTTCAACTTTATCCATATATTAAATGAGGTTTTGGATGAGAGATCAATAAAATAAGTCATATTAGCATTAATTACATGGACAAAAGTGATAAATAAGCATTAATTACTCTCTAAGTGATTTATGTTATGGACCGAGATATTGAACATATAGTTCAAATAAGATTGTCTCTAGTAAGAGTATACATATGCTAATGATGATAAACTGTTCCATAATCTAGGTTACTAATTTTATTAGGGAGTGTAACATTCCAAATTTTGACTGGTGTGATATAAAATGTAATTGAGGTATTGGAAGTCAATTATAAAAGTTTGGACAAATATGAATAAATTTTATCATAATAATTTAGAATAAAGATTGAACAAAACTTTAAGAAAATTTTAGAAAAAAAAAGTGAAATTACATAAAATTTATGGGAATAATTATTCCCGTGTTGAGGGTCAAATTTAGAAGAAAGTTACTTATTGGAATAAAAGTTATTATTGCTTTCTGGAGTAAAAAAAGACCAGCTTTCAAAAGGGCAAAGTGTGGGGGCAAGTTTGTAAATTAACTCCCGACACATGCCACACAAGTGGCTGAGCACTTAACGCGCCCCAGCCATAAGCTTTTTCTCATTTTCTTCATTCTAACCAGATTCGAGAGCAGAGAGGGCAAAGAGCGAGAGAGCTCATTTTTGGCCGAAAGCTCGTCGGAGGAAGGGTCTATTGACACATGCAAGCATGGATTTGTGTTCAGGTGAGTCTCCTGAACCTTCCCTACCCTTAATTTCTTCATTCATGACGTTTTAGGTGTTCGGGTTGAATCAAAAGTGATAAATCTGAAGTTTTTGACCGATTAAATCACTCAAAAGTAAGATTAAAGCTTTTGGTAGTTGAATCAAGTAATGCATGTGAGTTTATTTATTTTTCTGGAAGCTCAACTTCGCATATCACCGTTCATGCTTACAGAATCCATCTTCTCTTCAGTCTATGGCCAAAATAATTAGGATTTTGTGGTTCCAAGGTATTATTAAGATGTTTGGAGGTTGTTTTAAGGTAGAATAATGGGCATACATGTAATGGAATTGTATGGGTTCTGTGGAACCGAAAGGGCATGCATATTTCTTTCTTTCTGTTTTAAAATGAAAAAAAAAAAAGGATGAAAGAAAAAGAAACGTCACGGTTGCTCTAATTTTTGGTAAATGGGAGTGTTTAAAAGTTGTTGAATGAGGCTACATGTTGAGTTTGTTTAGATGAAAGCATTTTTGAAAATCTGGAAATTTTACAGATGATAGAAGGAGGCCATTTGAAGCATGAGTGGGGTGAGAGGGTTCTCATATGCTTATGAATATGAGTACACGTATGTTGATGTGGAGTAATGAAATGAACTTATGAGGCTAAACATGGATATGAAGCTAAAAATGGATATGAACTTATGAAGCTAAAAATGGATACAAGTGTGCTTATGAAAATGGATATGAAGCTTGCTAAAAATGGATATGAAGCTAAAAATGTTGATGTGGAGTAATGAAGTGAATTTTACAGATTGAATTGAAAAAAAAAAAAAAAAAAGCTGATTTGAGGATAGCAAATAACTTAAAGGAGTTAAGTTTGGTTCCTGTTTTAAGCCTCTTATTTCACATGAGCTAAACCAGAGCCATTGATATCCTCTGTCCTTGAGATCTTGTGATCATTTAGTAGCACAGGATAAGCTTTAAAATAATCCCTAAAGCAAATTATTTGGATGAGTGGATTGTAAGTTATGAATTTTTTAATTTGGTTCAGGAAAATTGGAAAACTGTATTTTTCTGATGAAATAGCTGATTTTGAACAGATTTTTAAATGGTCAAATGGTCTTTGTTGATCATAAAATTTGGTAAGCACATAGTACTCATAACAAGCTTTAAAATGAGTACTAGAATGCATTATTTGGACAAGTATATTGTAAGTTATGAACCAATAATATTTGATTCTGAAATCTGGAAAATTTAAAAGGTTGCTTAGCAAGCAGCAACTTTTGAGCATTTATTTGAGAATATTGATGAACTATATGTAGTAAATAGTAATATTCATTGAAAGAGAATAGCTGCAAATAGAAGCTTGAACCATTGATTTTGGAATTTTATGGAATAAGTTATGATTTTTCAAAAGTAATTGAAAAATTCCAAGTCAATGAAAGGAAGTTAAATAAACTCGGTAGTTTATGTGAGAGGAATTTTGTCTCGGTAAATGCACCCGTTGGCAAAACGGGCTTACCAAACGGAGCCAATATAAAGGGGTAGGAATGGGGTTAGGAGACAACGAGGAGCTAAATGAAGTTTGATAATTGTATAATTAACGTAATATTATGCGTGTATAGTTTTTAAGATTTGTCATCGGTTTGAGCACCCTAAAGAGGTTGGAAAAGGGATTGTCAATGAAGGTAACGGTAAAATATTATATGCCTCACGAACTTTCTCTTTAATTGTTTTCTTTACTCCCTCTTTTCTTTTTGGTTTTCGTCTTCATGGCCCGACTCTAGATGATAATTTATGCGAATAAAATAGTTGTTGTGAAAAAAAGAAAATAAATAAAGGCCAAATGCATCTAATAAAGTTGTACTTGCAAATCCAAGACTTATGCATCTAGTAAAATGAGAAATAATTAATTTGTATACTTCACTGGGACACAATTTTGGTGCTTTGAATGGTTGTAAAACACTGAATGAGCAATTAAATTAGTTTATTTTAAGTTATTTTATGCAGTTTCAGGTAAGCATGTGAGAAAAGTTTTTTCTGACTTGTGCAAAACTACTTTTTTTAAGTACTTTTAAGTGTTTTGTTTAGGGTTTAGGGTTTAGGTGTAAAAACTGAGCTTGTTGGGTATAGCATGAAATCATGATCCATTTTACTTATTTGTGTGTTCCATATTTATGCAGAACAGAAAGTTAAAGAACAAGTATAAGACTATTATATATAGGTACACCAAATATATTATAATAATAATAATACTAGTAGTAGTAGTAGTAAAAGTAGTAATCATATCACTGAAGATATTGTATGGATGGAAGTGAGCACGCACCAAATCATTATTATTACATGAAGCTATATATGTAGAGAATTTATTCAAGACTTGAGACTAAAACACGAGTTTCTGACCTAATTCTTAAACAAAGAGATGATAGAACATATTGTTTGGATTAAAGTGAAGGAAAGGAGGAGCACAGCAGCAACAGAAGAAGCTTTTTTCCATGGAGTGTTCCAATATTCACGCACAAAGATTGCCTTATACTTATGATAACGGTTTTCACAAAACTTGTCCATTTCTCTACAAAGATGGCTGTAACCTTCGGTGCTTGTTATAGGAACATTTTTGCAGAGCCTGTTCACCATGGAAGCAACTTTGTAATTGTCACCCAACAAGTTCACCATGATCTTCTTTTCAACAAGAATTTCGACATCTTTTCCGTTGTTAATAAGACTATCCAATAGTGTTACATATTCGGTCACGTTTGATGAAAGACGGTAGTGACACTGCTCAAATGCAATGACATTTCTAAGCATGGTCTCAGTGGAATCACTTACCACAATGCCTGGTATTGTCAACACTTCTTTGGAATATCTTAACACAGGTAAAAAACTTTTTTTATCAGCTTGAAATTCCATTCCTGCCTCGTCTAGTTGACTTACACTGTGTAAACAATGCATCACTGTGGGAGTTTGTCTTGGTGGTGAATCCCGCAATAGTTGACTTGCACTGTGTGGAAAGAAACAGTTCCGTAACACATCACAAAGATGTTGCCCTTGAATAAGATTACTTGGATTGAACATATTATGAGTTTCCTTGTTAGGATATATCTTGTCCAAGAAATGATGAAAAAAATGAAAGGTAATCTCAGCAAATGAACGCTTGCCATTGAAGATGAAACCGCTTTTAGGAGCTAGGTCATCGAATAGGAGAGTAAGAACGAAGAATGGAAGTTGATTCTCAAGCAAAATCAAGTCACATAAAGTGTACGATGTTGCCCATAGCTGTGGAACCAAATGCTCTGCTTTGTTTACCCCTTCAAGAAAGAACTCTATGATGAAGCAAGCATCAGTTAAAACCATGCTTACAAATTTATCTTTCTCCATATGTATGGTATCGAAATAACAATTTCGAATCTTATCTTCATGAACTTTTAGGGCTTTGAAATAATCCTCTAATGACTTCTTTGGGTCTGGGGTCCTTTTGAGAAATCTGTAGAGATACCATACCTTTAATTCTTGCATTCCTTTTAATCTATAGTTTCCATGATGATAGGGGCCAATGGAAACCAAAGAAGGAGTGTAGGCTTCTTCATTTACTTTTCGAAGTTTTGGTGGCACTTTATAGATGCACCAACTTGATCTTAAGGAAGGATCCTTGGTGCCTGCAATTTCCAACCTGTCTATCAAATCAGTTAACTCATCCGAAGCCGAAGCACCGTTTGAATGTGGGTGCCTCTCATCAATTTGCCTCGGTTTATGCAAAACACCCTCATGATCTATGATCGACGTCTTCCTCTTCCTGGCTATCGTTTCCATACCCAACTCAAGTCTCGTTGATTTGTGATGATCCTGTAACACATTCAGGGCAAGTAATGAAAAATACTTCCTTAGTTTTATAATATAAGTCACTTAAACTAATTCATTACAATTAAGGAATGATAGTTAACTTATTAAACTTTTCTAAGTTGAAGAACCCTTTTAACTTATATTAAATGAGGTTTTTTATGAGAGCGAACTATAAAATGTGTCAATTAACATTAACTACAAGGAAATGAGTGAAAAATAAACACTAATTAATCTGTAAGTGACTTAAATTATGGATCAAGACATTGAACATATATTCAATTCAAACAAGATTCTCAATATAGATATTTAATTAGTTGAAAGTTCATTAATAAATAATAATCGATAAGCCTACAATGATAAACGGTACGTTTTATAATCTTCAATTGTTATTGGGACTTTTAGCAAACAACTTTATTTGCTTTACTCTAATAAGAAAGGTTTAATTATTATTTTCTGACATCAACCATATATCCTTCAAGTCTGATCGAGTGATGGAATCGAAAATATTAATTAAATTGCAAAAATTACATGGAAAGAAATAATTACCTTCCGCTATTGACTAATACAGCTTGGAAACTGATTAGCTTACCAACGGTAATTCACTTGCAAGTTGTTGAGAATCTAATCTCTTTATTTCTTTCTTTTTCCCCTCTCATCTTTGAACAAAAAAAAAACAAAGTGCTTATTTTTTTTATACATAAAAGTTTAGATGGGTTCGCCACCGGTCCCCCACCAAGGCCAGGGCACGGCTTTAGGATTCTTTGAGCACTTACAAGGGACTTACGAGATTGTCTAGTAAAGGAGTCCTCACAACGGCAGAGGTAATCGAACTCACCTCCTTATGGGAGTTGAGTCCGTTCCTTACCATCTGTGTCAACTCTCATTGGCAACAAAGTGTTTATTTGTTACAAAGTAGTGAACGTTAGGTGTAAAGAGACAAACAAGGTAGGTGGGGATCGTTCTTAAGAAAGATGTAGGATCAAATAAGAAAATTTCTCCTTTATTCTTAATATAAAAAGCAATGTTTTTTATGGGAGTCCCAGAAAAATTCATAATTTATTTGAAAATAATTTATTAAAAAAATTGATTTTTATCGGGGACATTAAAAAACGAAATACATTACATAAAACATAAAGATAATGTATTTAGCTTTTATAATCTCCTTAGCAAATGTCAATTGGCTCTTACATTAAGAACTAAATGTTGTATTAAAAATAATATGGTAAAAAATCATTTGAAGTGGTTTAGATATTATAAAGAAGCTAGGAGAATTAAAGGGATGTTTAATAAAGTTATTAAACACGACCTTTTAGTTAACAATCTATTTAAAAATTTGATTGTCATTAGAGCCGCAATAAGGTTGTGAAATCCACGTAATCAACCCCGTATAATAAAATAAGGTTTATTGTTGTGTGTTAAACTCCTGTAATGATCTTCGTCTAACGTTGCATAATGTTCTGTGCCAATTTTATTTTTAAATACATACAGATTTCATTGTTGCTGCTATTGTTTGACTATAGATTTTGAAGCCATTCAAATGCTTTTGTAATGTTTCAACCTTTTAATTGTTTTTTTTAGTTTAGTTTGGTACGTTGCAGTCATAATTTAGTTTGTTGGTACTGTTTTATGATTTTTCAAAGAACATACTTGAAAATTGTGCAGTCATTATTATTTTATTAAAAATATAATATGTATTTATATGAATACATTCTCATAGGAAAATGCATCTAATTTTATGTAAAAGCTATTCCCGAAAGGTAAAAAAATTGAGAAGGTGGGTACAGGAGGCCCAGTATTAGATGTAGGCATCTCCAATTGGGTTGTGTGCTCGTGGGCATGTATATATTTTGGATAAAATGACTCTTAAAACTATTTTAAAAATTGTAATATTAAAAAATAAAAAAACAAAACGACTAATATATTCGATCGTTTTACAATGGAAAAACAAAAATTGTAATATACTTCTGTGGCGATTCCATCTTTTTTTTGGCCAAATGATTCGTTGATTTTTTTCCTGAATTACCCACAAATTAATCGTCATTTACATATCCATGACTGAGGATAGAATTGTTAAAAGCCATACTTTATAACAAGTACCATCTACTCATGGATATTGTCTAAGGTTCTTGTAACTACATGTTACTTATTTATGATGATCTCAAGAAATATAAGAAGACCTCAGCATGCAGTTCAGCTATATCAAAAGGAGAAGATTGACGAGGGGGAACTAACTGTTGTATGAAATATTGACTCTGCTTCTTCTGAAGCTATGAATATCGGTTTCTATTAAGATAAATGGAGCAACCATACTCAAAAACAAGAAATCAAGAGAGACGCATGACAATAGCATAGTGATGGATATAGATTAAAAGAAAACATTTAAACCTTTTTTAATACTTGAACTAAAGAGACCGCTAACCTGATGGTTTGCTTGATGTTGTTGAGCAACTTCGCCTGCAAACTTATCGACCAAGTGCCTTACAGCATCATATATATATATATATATATATATCAAGTCTTTGTTAATTATTTTTTTAATACACAAGTCTTTGTTAATTATGAAATCCCACCTTCATGGAAATTTCGATATGTTTTAGGGTCATTGGGATTGTAAATAACTGAAACAATTCAACATTACAGATTTTACAATATATGGCTCTAAATAATTGTGGTTATATAGGAGCATCGCCAAATATAGAGAAGCTGAGTTGGCGTCAAACATTTTGATATAGAATATATAATGCATCCTTATTTTATAGTTTGGAATCGTTAGGTGTAGATTTTACTCTAATAATAATTCATTTCACCACCGTTGAGCACTTGAATCAACTGATAGTGTTATTACAATTTAACCAAAGGTTACTATCCAATGGATCCTACCATGATCATATCATGACTAATTTGATCTGTAATTTTTTAAAGGGTTGGATAGTATACAGGGTGTTTACGTGAAAAAATAATTCATTCCATCGTTGAATGAGAATTGTTTAGTTAAAATGCAAGCAAATATTGCAATGGTTGGTTCTTATTCGAAAAAAAAAATCTTAATAAAAAAATATTGCAATGCTGAAAATTTGGCCCCTATTCCACAATGAGAACATAGGTTCACGTGACCACCAACCCACCTTCTTTTGTTGGTGGATTTTCAAGGACACGTGCGTAATATGTATGAAAATGTGTGCACACTTTATTGGGCCAACACAATGGTTAGATATTATCAAAATACAGGGAACCGGAGCGGTGACTGAATCGAATAAGATAGTGGGTTAAGGGCCAATGGGTCAGATCGAAGTTAAACTGAGGGTTACACCCGTGAGGAATAAATTTAAAAAAATAAATCTCATTACACATTAATAAAATAATATCATAAAAATATTTTAAAGATTGATATAAAAGTGAGAACTCCCTTAAGAAAAATGCTTCCATTTAAAAGTTGCTTTTATTTAAAATAAATGATACTTGAATATAAAAGAGAAAAGAAAAATGTAAGGCATAATGTAGGGGAAGAAGATGCATGGGGAAGAGGAATATATGATTTAGTTTTGAGAGTGATGGCATCTAGGATAGGGGTCTTTTCATATAAGGAGCTACCACAGGTTGAGCCACCTCTACCACTTAGTCTCTTGATGGAGTGGTTTGCAAACAGAGACACATGGGTCAAAAATTACTCGCCGCTAGCTTTAATTAGGCTTGCAAACAGCGACCTCAATCAATTAGACTGTTAATTAGATTGTTGCAATCTCCAACGGTCTCTCTTGACAAGCCACGACAAGCACTCCCAGGAGGCCATGAACGATTAGGTCCGTGTTGCGTGAAACTTTTGAAACTCCTGCCCTTCTTTCTTATCTATTTCCTCCTTCTCTCTCTCTTCCTCCCTCCATCACTAGTTTTCTTCTCATGCGCAGGTGACGATGGTAGCGATAGATTAAAGAAGAGTGGGGAATCTCTTGCAGTCTCACATTATTCCGAGGAAGCAACCACACAATCATCGACATCCAATAAGATGATGAAGAAGATGGAGGTCACTGACGATGAAGATGGAGGTTTGTTGTTGCAAGCCATGGGTTTGTTGCCAACTGTGGTTCTAGAGTTGGTGAGATGCTGCAAGATGGAGGTCACTGATTATAGATTGAGGTTATCATCACTATTGGTGATCAGAAACTCAATAGCGGTGGGTGTGGGTCTCACCGTTGCCGTTATTTTTTAAGTAACTCGGTCGACTCGATGGGTCGACCGAGTTACAACCAAGTTATGGTGAGTTGGTCTGAGTTGGACCAAGTCGTTATGACCTGGGTTCAACTCCCAACTTAGACCAGATTGCCGGCTGAGTCGTCAGTTTTGGCTTGACTCAACCGGTCTGGTTCGAGCTCCCATACTATGGATATTATATATAGGAGTTCAGGGCAACACACGTTATTGATAATTGATTTTCCATTTATCTTTTAATATTTATTTAATAATCTCAATGAAATATTATATCCATGTTATTTTGGAATTATCTTATGATTATTTTTATTATATTTGTTATCTTATCTCTCAAGAACCCAATCCAGCGTCAGTCTTAGGGTGAGCAAGTGACTGGAATCTGTTAGACCAGTCGGAGATTTTTATGTTTGGGCCATAACGGGCCTAAACAGGACGGGTTATAGACTTAAACGGGTGGGTAACGGGGCACACCCTTGGTAGCCCATGCTCGCCCTTATATATTTATAATAATTTTATATTTTTAATTTATTATAATATATAGATATTTAGTTTTATAAACCAACGAGTAGCCTTGGCCTGGTGGTTTATGGCTTGTTTTAAAATGATCAGATCCTGCATTTGACTCCTCATTCCAACATTCCAATGTTACACGTTTTTTTCCTTTTGCACAAGCCAGGTTCCAAATCCACTCTTCCAAAGTGTCATTGATGACACGCTGTGTCGTTGTGTCAAGCGAGGTCCTCTCTTCAGAAGCGTCAGGCGATTAGCACCACCCTAGCCCCACAGGCGACGACCAGCACCACCTTAGCCCCACCCTTACCGCCTCCCTTCTCTCCATCCCCTCCCAAAATCACTGCAAAAAAAAAAAAATTTTCTTCCACGCCAACGTCCGCCTGCCTTCGCAATCACCCACCTGCCATCGCCTCGCCACTCTCTGCCCTCACCGTACCAATGTTCGCCCTTATCTTGCTCTTCCTTTACCCCTCCCCCTCATCATCTTCTTCTTCCATTTCTGGACTCTTCCTCATTGTCGTGGCAGCGGAGGATTAAAGAGATCACGATCCGTTGTCATTCTATTTCTGCTATTGAGGTCAAGGTTCTACGTAGGCGAAGGAGAGTTGGATCGTGACAGTGCTGCTACGAAGGATCACGATTAGTGACGGTCTTCCCAAAAGATGTGAGATTGTCTCAGTTTTATATAATGGTTACTGGTCATAAATCCTCTGGATTTGTTAGCGGTGGCAAGTCTGATGATGAGATAGCAAGGAATTTTACAAGGTTTTGTTATCAAACAAACAACTTAGCTACTCACACGTTTAATCAGAAAAACAATTTGGCACGTCTGGGGATGAAGGATGTTGCAAGGAAAAAAAAATGAAACGGGCTGCCAATGAACCCGCCTGAACCAGGTGGGTTTTAAGGCAGCCCGTTTAGGAAGGGCCTAAACAGACCATGACTGAGTTCAGGCTAAGCCTGAACCTGTTTACATTTTAACGGGCAGGCCACAGGTTGGCCATCGGGCCAACCCGACCCGTTGCTCTACCCTAGTCATTACCATCTAATCAAGTTCAGTTTTATTATACTACTAACAGTAATAGTATTGTATATTTCAAAAGTCTTCTCTCCATCCTTGAACGTTAGAAACCTCATATTCCTGCTTGTTTGAGGAGCCTGTCCTGCCATCCAAAAGTCATTTTGGGCCAAAATGACTTTACATGAACGGATGCTTGCGGTAAAATGACTTTGGAGCAAAAAGCTCCTTCTCTTTGGAATGTAGCTACTGTACACCGTTTCTTCAGCCCATATCCCATCTTTCCATTTTCTTCTCCATCCTTTTCATTTGCTTTTCATCGCCACTTTCACAAAGGGCTTAGCTCCTATTCTTCTCCTTTTGCTTCCCCTGAGCTCAAATCCTTCTCCATAAGCCTTCTCCAGCTCGTTGCCAGCCAATCTGCCTCACCGGCACTTCTCCATTTTCTCAGCCCTCTCGTGCTCTGTTCATCTTCCTATCCTCATCCCTTGCCCATTTCAATCTTAGCGAGCTTTGCTTGACCTTTGATCTTCCTTTAGAGCTGCTACAGATGGTGAATCGCTGGCTCAGGCCGAGGTGCTTCTCCTTTTCCTTTCTCTCTTTTCGGTTTACACGTTTCTTAAGTTTTTATTGTGTGGATTTACCGAACATTTTGGGCATTCAGGTGTACCTACTGTTCATGGCTGTCGGAGTTGCTGTAGGTATTTGTGGGTTTCAATTGGTTCGCAATATCCTCATCAGTTGCTGTAGAAATATTGTGATGTCTTTTTAATATTGCTGCAACTTGCTTGTTTTTCAGAAACCGCGTATAACAGATAAACTTAAATCATCAAATCGTGTGAGTTCTTGAAGGAAGAGTGCAGAGTTCCTGGGTTGTGATGGGTGGAGAAGAACAAGGCATGGCTCGCCGGCACTACGGAGAATGGGTTTTGGACTTGCTGGAGGATGATGATTTTTTTTACAACTCAGTCAAATTAAACACTCAGAAAAATGCTTACTGGAATAAGCTAATTGACATAAAACCTCATCAAAAGAAAAATACAAAATCTAATAGTTGGAATTAAATTAAACTTTCAAACAATACTTATAAGTGCCAATACCACTTTTCTCATTTTTAGCTTCTTTATGTGTGTGCGCTTTTTTCTATATTTCTAAAAAATATTTTCCTCCATTAAATTTTTTATCATTTTATTTTTGACTAATTTTATTAAAAAAATAAAAAAATAATTATATATATTAATGATATTCATGCCCTTTTAAGTAATTTTCATCCAAAAGTCACTTCTTCAACATTTATATAAACATAAACGCATTCTACAAAAAGTCATTTTGGTCAACGGTTTATCCCAACATAACTGCATTTTTTCCAACGGTTTATCTAAACATAAATTTTATTCCTTTGGGTCCTCTTCAAAAATTTGTGGCAGAAACATAATCATCAAACGATTTCAATTGAGTCCTCTTCAAAAATTTGTAGAGGAACCACAATTTGACCTCTTTCATTGATTTGAATCTTTTGTTTCCATGGTGATATAGGCCAATGAAAACCACAGTTGTGTGGCTACTTGATTCACTTTTCGAAGTTGTGATGGCACCCTGTATAGCAATGACTCAATGGTGTGGGAAACTCCAAACGGTCCATATTTTCTAACTTGGCTTTCAGAGAGTTAACGGACCCATTTTATGTAAAGCACTTTTTTCCCTCAACATTCTCAAGGACAATTTTGGCACACAGCTGAAAATTAAAAGATTTTATAAATAAGAAATATCTTCAAATCCTTCAATGACCACAATAACAAAAATTTGCACAATAATTGAAATTTATTATTGAATAATCGTCTTCAACAACAACAAAGCATAGGAGGGTAAATCTAATCCTAAGTTTTGAATAATGTGGCTCTCCCCTTGAGCCCCCACTTTAGTTATAATAAAAATCTAATAGGCATGCATTATATACTTACGTGTTACATTTATTTTACTTCTCCTCTGCATTTTATTGCTCTCCCCATCATATAGGAGGAACAATGAGCCAAGAAAAATAAGATAAGAATATAATTAATTTAGTTATTAAGACAATTAAACTTTTTGGAATATATTTTAATAGAAATTTTTTCTTAGTTATTATTTGAAACAATATAATTACCTTGGGGAAATTTCTAACGACCAAGAATTTTCTTCAATTTTTATGAATTTATTCCTTGAAAAAATATTACCCATGTTTAATTTTGCTTCAAGTTAAAATTTTTATGACGATAAAACCACACTTCAAGTTAAAGCTAATTAGCAGGACTACATTCTTATATAATATAGAAGAACACTCTTCTTGTTTTTTTTTCATGGAACTCATCACGAGTTTTTGATGGAAAGAATACTTCGATTTAAATAATTAAAAAAGGTATTTTAGATAAATCAATATATATTTTTTACATTAGCTTACCTAATTTCCTAAATTCATGTTAACTAGTTGACTAACTCTTACATTCAGACAAATTAAAGAGTATATATAGTAATAAAGTAAACTGAAAAAATTGTAGCCGGCAATTTGACTAAAAGCATACTGATAATGAGATTATCGATGCATGATTGAGGGTAGCAGGATAAGGTTTTAATTAGAGTGACTACAAATAAAAAATTTACAAAAAAGAACTACATGAATATTCTAAGGCAATTTTGACTTAATCCATTGATTATCAAGAAAGTATATGCTTTTCCTTTTTAGAGTAAGAAGTATAATTAGAGGCCAAATTATCAATACAAGTTGTCAAGTAACCAATTAATGGCAGAAATTTCATCAAATGAAATATCACTAAAAAAGAGATAATTAACTGTATGCTTTGATTGATGAAGCTAGGGAACTTAACAGTATAGATAATCCTCAAACAACACATTATCCTTGTTTTCTCCATCAAACCACCAACATATAATTCATACACAAATTATGGAATAGTATCTACTTGATATTTGATTTTCCATTTATCTTTTAATACTTATTTAATGATCTCAATAAAATATTATATCCATGTCATTTTATTATTATCTTTGGATTATTTTTATTATCTTTGTTATCTTTATATTTCAAGAACCCATTCCACACTACTACAAAAGTTACTTTTTACGCCCTATTTTTAATCCAATAGACACCCTTTCTCGGGGAGCGTAAATGTGAGGGGAGTAGAAAGTTAGGGCCTATGGCGCCCTATTTGAGGAGGGCGCCATAGGTCTGACATATGGTGCCCTTTTTTTAAACCTACAGCGCCCTTTTTCCAATATGGGGCGCCGTAGGTCAGCCCTACGATGCCCACTAACTCTATATAGGGCGTCGTATGTTCTTTTTTTAAAAAAAAAGTTTATTCTATTTTGTTAACCCCACCTCATTCAACCTACAGTTAAATTTTATACACCAAATCAATTCCAGACATAATAAACACCTAGCAGGGTTAGATGTGTATATCTACCTAAACCAAGTCCTTGTTATTGCATCAAAACACAGAAGTCATTGTCATTTACTGTGTGGCAGAGTAACACAATTCATATATCTAATTCACCCTATACAAGTCGACATGAAGAGTTGAAACTATATATATTCATCTTGAAGTAATAAAAAATATCTACAAATTAAGAAGGCGTTTGGCCAACAAATCTCGTATCAAATCAATGTCATCAGCCTTGTAAGCATCGTCATTATCAAACTAAACAATTAACTCATTAATGTTTGATAGATTACATATTACCTCTTTCAAATCTCTAGTCAATCCGCTCTGAATGATACTATACATGTAACTGATGAAATAATACCCGCACTCAGTATTACCTAATTGTCGAGAGCACTAAAGATAAAAACATATTGTCAAAAAGTATAAAGGGATAAAATGACTTTCAATGAAAGAACTTAAAGTTAAAGTACTTACTTTTGGATAAAACTTACTGTGTATTCTTATTTATACCTTCACGTTTGAATTGACAATAGTTACATATGGAAAAAAAACATGTTTAAACATCGTTAAAAGCAATAATTTAGAAATACAAAAACTTACGTATCAAAAACGTATTTGTGCTCTTTCCCTGCCTTTCTGCCAGACAAAGGATCGAACCAATACACAGTATTCAGGATGGGGCAGACAACACAGAGACTCTAATGATGACTACAACAGCATATATACATGAAAATGAAGTTAGCAAAACAAGTTAATTATTACCAGTTAGGCTAAATATGTTAAAGGGAGAACTATAATTCCAAACCTTTCAATTATTGGCGCTAGATAACACATCTTTGGATTAACGTCTGCTTGTATTGTGCTCCCAACGTAATGCACCCGATTTTCTACAGAATTATAACTCTTGGTTGTATTCGTAGGACATAAAAATCCATAAAATTCATCTCTAGAAAAGTCGACACAAATACCGTGTAAGGTCCTATTAAATAGTTCAATAATAAATTAAACATCGAATTATATAAAACCTAAAAAAATGGCATCATCAATTGAAGATAGGAATATAAAAAACTTACAAGATTGCACATTGAATCCATGCTATATCGAGGTCATCTAGAGATAGGAATTGTTTCACATCATCCTTGTCGATAACGAATTCATACGTTACACCACGAACAACAATCCCATCAACCATCTGCATGGTCATGGGTGTAAATTTTTTTCGTAGCTGCCGCAGTCGTGATAAGGATGGGAATTTTGCAGCTTCTTCTGGCTCCTAGTAAAGTAGAGAATACATATTATAAATATAATACCGAAAAAATTAAGTAAGATCATAAGGTGGCTACTACCGCGTGAGGTGTTGTAGGTGTAGAAATGAGATTTTTCGGCTAAAGAATGAAGCAACCCTTGGCTTGGCCTAAATGGAGCACCTCTCGATCAGCGACTAGAACATCGGAGCTATCCTCACCATCTTCAATACCTGTCACCGATACGCGAGACAAGCTATCTGGAAATGGCATAGAATGGTGCGTAGTAGCTTGCCTGTACAAATAAGCATGGGCAACGGCATATATTGGCTCATCCAGGGAGAGATTACAATTCTCTCTAACTTCATCCGTGGGGGAATGAGGGGAAGGGTCACCAATCTCAATCGGATGATTGCTATCTCTGCTACTGGAAATACAGGGGAATCGATATTCTTCAGTTCCTCAATCAGCTTCCCTGATTTCAGGAGAGCTGCGAACTCAGCTTTCATCTCAGCTATCATCTCAGTTTTTAACTGAGCTTTCATCTCAGCTGCCAACCGAGCTTTCATCTCAGCTCTTATCTCCTCACGCATATTTTTCATCATCTGATTTTGCATATGGCTTTGAGCATTAAACTGAGCTTGGAGTGATTGCTGCATCTCAGCTACTCTAGATTGAATCTGAGCTTCAGTAGACTGTTAAGATGGTCGTCCAAAATATTTTCCTATACCCGTTCCCCTCGAACTTGGCCTGGGTAATCTAGTCTTTCGATCGCAGTCACTAAGATGTCCATCCTCCCACTTTGAGTGAAAGTCCCTTGGCTGGTCTGCTCTGTAAGGTCATCTTGCATAGTATAATATGTCATAAGTGAGGTACTAATAAATTTAAGACAAACAATCACGTGATTATTATATGTCAGCACTTACAATCCTTCCAGCCACCTCAGCAACTGCTTCATTCATATACTTCCCACCTTTCATCCTTGCTGCCTTCCATTTTTTGTGATGTGGAGGAGGAGTAGGAGGAGTAGGGGCCTGGACGACAACGGTGGGATCTGAGGCAGATGCCTCTTCTAATCTTTGCTGCTCCTCCCCCATCATCTTTTGCTCAAGCTTTCTGTATCCGCCATGAGACAAATAATGCGGATAGATTTTTCCAGCACCCTTCTGTTTATTGGCTTCACTTAATTCCTATTAAGGCATAAAAGGAAAATCTTAGTCAGTGATAGCAACAAAATGTAGAAGACTGAAGGATGTTACCTGAAATTGTGGGCTTTCTGTGACGCCACAAACAATCTCTAGTCTTTAGGGGATAGAAATGGATATTTCTGACATGGATCTTCATCTTTCTTTAACCCCCGAACAAAATATCGCGACAGCTTGTTCTTGAAGTCTTTCCACCGTATGCGAACAAGCCCCATCCAGTGTTTCTTTGTTTCTTTAGTGTCTGGAATGTCATAGGTTTGCTACAACGTACAACATTTTATAATGAAATTTGAACCAATTGAAATGAAGACAAAAATGAAGTGGTGTTGAAAGTTACATACCAAAATTTCTTGTCATATCATATCTCATGTTTCTTGTGGAACAGACCGCCATCCAGGGTATAGTATGTTAACTTTGCTTCGTACCAAATACCCTAAGTAGCTGATAAATCGATCTTGCTCATCACCAGTGGGATTCATATCAGCATTGAATTCTACATTTAGCTTCTCCTTTCGTTGGTGATGACGTGCAGTCAAGGAGGCCATGATTGTACATCCCCTAACCTTTTTCACAGTCGAATCTGGCACCGGCAGTGGGTTTACATCTACGTGTCCATCACTGTGTGACTCATCAGAGTTCGCCATATTTCTGTTAAGAAATCAACGTCAGATATAAATAAATTGCAATCAACATGAATAAAGTAATTAACTCCTTACTAAGGTAAACACATATAACACACAATATTACTATAGTAAACACATATAACACACAATACATCAAAATTTCATAATTAACACTTACTTTATGTATTTTCCCATATTCTCTCACAGTGATCTTGTCTTACAGCATAGTGATCATCATCAACCAATTCCGCTTCACGTGGTCTAGGCGGATTTATAGTAAAGGGGGGTGTATCGTCTAGGTTAAAGGTTGGATCAACATCCTTTTGTTTTTTACTTTGAAGTACAATCAACATTTTTTTATTTGATGGCTCTGTGACATAAAACATTTGTCTGGCCTGACTTGCTAGAATGAATGACTCATCTCCATAACCAACTCTCTCAAGATCAACTGAGGTAAATCCAAACTGTTAGTCCACTACAACGGCATTATTGTTAACCCACATACATTTGAATAAAGGAAATTTGAACTTGTTGTATGTCATCTCCCAAATTTCTTCAATAACTCCATAGTAAGCCATAGATGCCAGTACATGGTTCTTGTCTTTCGAACTCGAAAAATGCATGGCTTTAGCTACAACCATCACCCTACTATTTTGTACTGTACTTTTGTCATCTTGAATCTTTGTGTAGAATGAATTCCATTTATGTCATAATCGCTCCAGGTGACCACCTCAAATGCAGGCCCCCATGCTAACCATTTGGTCATCTCAGAAGCATCAATGTCACGAGAAACCCTTTCCTTCAACCATCTTATGAATGTCTTATTCTGTTCATTCGCTATCTGCATGTCATTCTTTTTAGGATACATCTTCTTTAACACCTGTTTATGTTCATGGAAATAAGGTTGAATTTCTTCCATATTATTCAAGATATATAGGTGTGCTTGTAACAC
>JANTPZ010100706.1:0-29350 GCA_025593235.1 Vachellia pachyceras
TACACATATCATTCACTTCATTCATCACAAAAATTATGCACCATTCACAACAAAGTTTCATAAAACATAAGTTTAGTTTAGTAGTCTTGCTACCTTTAACTTAGCTTTCCTTTTACTTGAACTTTAAAGTTCCCTTGGGTCACTTCCAAATGTGCTCTTGGATGCCTTAAATCCCTAAAGATCATGGCATAACATCCATGTAAATATTCAACCATCAAAATGCAAGACAACTTGCAAAAACGTAACAATGCTCTCCTTCAACTTTTCAAGAACCCTAAAGGTTCAAAACTTAGTTTTATGGTTCCTTAAGCTTCTAAAATCCATCTATTAGGTTTACCCTACACAAAACATCATTTTAAAGTCATTGGAAGCATTATAATCATCAAAATCTCACTCCCTCTAATTTTTACAGATTTTCGAAAAAACAGAACAAAAGGGAGGGTTTGGATTTTCAACTCTTCTCATGTATTCTTGCCTTTTCCTTCTTCCAAATCATGATTCAAGCTTCATAAAAATCAAACACACATTTCCTCCTAAAGACCTCAAATGGACAGCACCTCCCCATATACTTAGGGTTTCCAAAATCCCAACAACAACACCCAATAACAACTTTCATTAAACCACTATTGACAACTTAAAGAGAAGCTTGCAACCTTTAATATCTCTTAAAACCTTTCATTTTCCATTTTCTATCCTTGAAACCCTAGCCTTCATTTTCAAAAAGAGAGACTCATTCAAGGAATCAAACCATTAGAAAGGTGAAAGATGTTGCATGACAAAAGAAAGATATTGGTTTGGGTGGTTGTAAGCTTTACCTTGAGTGTGAGCTCTTCTTCCTTCTCTTCTTGCTTGAAGATGGCATCTTTTGGGAGCTTGGGAGAGGAGAGAAAAGTTCAGACCATGAGAGAAGGAGAGAGTGGACGAAATTTGAGAGCAAAATGGAGAATTTTGCTAATTAAAAAGGCTTCTTGAAAAATGAGTGGATGAGATTAAAACTTGGAGACCAAGTTGTTGTTTGTGTGATTGTTATGGTGCCACTTGTCCTCCCTTGATTGCTTGGTGAAAAGTGACTCTTGGCTGCCCTAAAAAGCTGGGTTGGGCTGACCGGGTCTTTGACTGTCCAGTTGCTTGATCCTGTGGCACGCATTTCCGTAAAGTAACCTCTATTTGGGTAACACCTTTTTACTTTTCCGGAGACTTTCTCTCTCATGTGGCACCATTCCCTAGGTCTTCTTGCCTAGGTGGCATTGTGTCTTAGCCTAAAGCATCTCTGGGTTTTCCTCGTAACTCATCAGGATTCCTCGATTTGCGTGCAACACCGTAAAACGTGCTTCCGGCGACTAATTTGACTTAAGGACAAGAAAAATTTCTATAATTTTCCCCGATACTCTAACCCTTTTCTGTTCCTCAAAATTCTTCCTGGATTTTCCGTAATTAATTTTCTAAGAAAATCCTTTTTTGGGCCTTTCGGGCACTGTTATTCTTCGTACTTTGGAACTGCCCGCACCGAATATCGGGTAATAATTTTATTAAATACTTTAGGACCCAACTAAGCTTTTCTCAATTCGGACTCCGGCATTTGTGGACTCCTGCTATCTCAAATAATTATTTCTCAGTCTTTTAGACCTCCAAAATCCCTTAATTTACGGAAATGCCGTTACTCTTTATACTTTGCCCATAATTACAAAAATACCACTACATTTCTCACTTCTCTCATAATTACCAAAATGCCATCACTTTCTCTACTCTTAATTCTAACTTTACCCTAGTTGGCTTTGACATTTTGGTCAACTTTAACTTTTTGGTGACTTTGACTTTTTGGTCAACTTTGACTTTTTACTAAATTACCAAAATGTCCTTATTATTTGATGACATTTTATGCCCTGGGTCTTTTTAATCGAAATGACCATTTTACCCTTGTCATTAGTGCCAAATGACCATTTTATTCGTTGGTCATTTTTACTTAGAATTCTCAAGACTAGGGACTTAATCAGTTATGATCTTTCTTGTCTATAGGCATTTTCTTTTCTATTTTCTTATCTATGGGCCTTAAATCATCTTGTAATTTATCGGTTTGGCCCTTATTTCTGTTTACGAAATTTGGGATATTACATACTTAACACATAAGGAAATTTTCACAAAGAAGGGAAACTAGAATGAGGAGAGAGGAGAGGTTCCTTGATTTTCTCCATATGGTTATTATTCCACGGATAATCTCCTCATTATTATATATAAATTTAAACAGCAACTGCTCATCCCATCTACTACATGTTCCCAAACTTATTTGAATTTTAAATATTCTTTTTGGGGAATTTACATATTATTCCCATAAGTACACTTATTTGTAAATTTGTCCCAAAATGGGTTTTGGACCTAATTCATCAAGGGTGGATCAAGGCCATTTTCCAACAGCTTCCATATTAACATAATGTAATTTGTTTTGTAACTCTTTCAACTCTTTTATATCATTCAGGAAAAAAACTCATATCCGGATTAAGCAAAACTTTTGAGGGGATCCGTTATATCTTTGTGTAATGTTAAAAAAAAAATTTAAACTGCTCATTTGTCGGCCCATGTTTTCATATGCAATAGCTCTGGTTTAATAATGTGGTTCCAATAAAGGATTTACTCTTATATTTTTATTTATAAATCACTTTTAACATGTTTCACATAAATTAAAAAAAACCTTAAACTTTATTAACTATAGTTTAAAATTCAACTACTTCTTAATTTTACCTTTTAATTTAATATACATTATACACTATTAGAGAGAGGACATGTGCAGAAAGAATCTGATTCTCTTTCGTTTGTTTAAAAAAAACAAGTGTTTTGAGGGTATGGGAAATTTATTTCATCTCATTTGATGTGTACTTGGGGAAAAGGATGACATAGATTTTAAGGTTAATATAATTTTTAATCCCTCAAGTTTGCTTTCATTTTGGTTTTGGTTTTTTAACAGATAAAAAAGTCCAAATTTTCAATAGATTATAGGGATTAATATTTTAAATAAAATTAAATTCGAATGATGAAAATCACTTATTTTAAATTTGAAGAGGTAAAACTAAAATGAAGGCAAACTTAAAAAAATCAAATATTATATTAACACTAATTTTTTGGGATCTTTGCCTCGTTGGTGTGTTGTGGTTGGTTAGTGAGAGACGGGTGTGAAATATTTTATATTTGCAGTACAAATCTTTTTGCAATTTTCATTACTCAGCCTTTTGACTCTTTAGTGGTCATTTTAATTTTATTTTCCAGTTCATATCTTCCATATTTTCGGTACTGAAAATAATTGAAGATTAAAATTAAAAACATAAAAGATATGTTTAGAATGTACCTAAGAATTCAGATGACTACCGAAAGCTTTAAAAAAAATTGATTCTTGATAATGTTAAATATGAGAATATAGAAAATAATATGAAAATAGAAAAAGAGTGATAATAAAATTAACACAGAAAATACTTTAACAGAAAAATTGAAAATAAATATATTTAAATAAAATTACTTTAGTATAGTGAAAAAAATATATTTAAAGTGATGAGTTATCTTAGCCCTTTAAATTATTCAAGTTAGTTAGATAGTCAATTTGCTTAAAATAACAATCATTTTGTCACCGTTTTTTTTAAAGCATAGGACGTACTGTGGATTAGTTCATATATTTTGTCATTTGCATATAAAATGTGCAGGGAACTTATAAATTATGATAGTTACAGTACAGTCTTGAAGATTAAAAATGCCAAAATAAATCATTGTTGGTACACTGAACCATCTTAAGAAATTATGTATTCAAAACCAGCCTTCTCCATTTTTTTTAAATTATAAAAGTTAATACGATTTTTATTCCCTTAAGATTGCCCTTATTTTTATTTTTATCCATAAAGGGGTAAAATTGTTCAAATTTTTATCATATTACAGATATCGATGTTAAGTTAAACGAAATTTGACGAACGAAAACTGCTGATCTTAAATTTGAGAAACCAAATATTATATTAACTCATAAGTGAATCAACCATTTAGAGACGACAAAAAATGTTATTTCCCCTTCCTTTTCCCGAGCCCTCTTTCCAGCTAACCAATTAGGGCCTCAGAGAATAAAGGTGGAAAGTAAATATGTTGAAGATTAGACTTTTGAACTTAGGATTCCAGTTCATAATTAGATAGAGAAACTCTTTGTTCCCCATCTCATCTATTTCTCCATTTCTTCTTGAGTTCCCAAGAGGATCCCTAGAATTTACCATGGGGTCCATAGAAATTCCCTAGAATGAATCATATTCATGACTACCATTTGATCACCTAGATGTTGTTACTCACTACCATCGCACAACCTTAAGACAATAAAGAGCCAATTCCTTTTTTTTTGGGGTCCATCAATAACAGATTCATGATATAATCTACTGCACAAAATTGAAGCTGAATTCTTTTAACTATATCCTACTTGTGTATAAAGATTCGCTTGGATATTTTTGCAATGACTGAGGTGAAGCTGAATTGTCACTACAATAAAATGTACTTTTTGCCCCATATTTTTAACCCAATTGACGCCCTTTCTAGGGGGCGTATATATATATGAGGGGAGTAGAAAGTTAGGGCCTACGGCGCCCTATATCATGTAAGAAGCCGTAGGCTTGACCTACGGCACCCTATATTGAAATATTGGGCGATGTAGGGTACACCTTACGGTGCCCTATATTCCAATATAGGGTGCCGTAGGTATTTTTTTTAAAAAAACAAACATTCCATTCACCCCGTTCCGTTCATCCTTGCCGTTAGTAACCATAACCTTGGCCGTAATCTCAATGAAAATCTCTTCTAAAGCTAATTCCTTCCCCTTTACCTCAGTTGGTCCTTACATCTCCTCTACTTCCATTCATCAGAGGTTCAATTCCATTGTTATGGAAAAGATCATGTTGACAACGAGAATTAAAACGATTTGGACATGTTCGATGAGTGTACCCAATTCTCAGATTGTAGAGCAACCCATGTTGTTGAGATTTGAAGTGTTGATTAAACCTCACAGAAGGAAAATGAAATGAGCGAGTGCAACAGCCGCCATGAGACCCAAAGTATCTTGTTTGTGCTATATATACTAACTCCGAAAATATCATGGTTAATAGATAAACCAGCACTATAAGTAGCAAAAAACCAAGCCATACCTCAAAGAACATAGATCCGAGTAGATCTGGCATCAAGAACCAAAACGACTACAGATTCGAGTAGATCCGGCATCGATGTGGCACCTGTCGGTCTCGGTATTTTCGACGAGAGCATAAAGCTTTTTTAATGGCATCTATGAGCTCTGGCATCAATAACCAAAACGACTACAGCATTACTGTGTCTCAACCAAAACAAGCTCTGACTATTACGACTCCAACATTAGTGTATCTCCCCTGCAAATTGTTCCAATCATTCATCAAAATCATCCCAACTAAAGACAAATCATTTGGTGTGTAGTTTCTTACTGCTCGAG
The DNA here is from genome assembly GCA_025593235.1 of Vachellia pachyceras. Taxonomy (NCBI): domain Eukaryota; kingdom Viridiplantae; phylum Streptophyta; class Magnoliopsida; order Fabales; family Fabaceae; genus Vachellia; species Vachellia pachyceras. The sequence continues at coordinate 5,468 of JANTPZ010100706.1, forward strand.
ATTGATGGAGGAGTTTGGATGAGAAGTAATATCGGTGTCGAGATTACTGTCGCACACTCCTCCAGCTTCCTTCATTCCTTCTTCTTCGGCCTCACCCTTCACGAGCTCACCCAGGAAGTGAAAGAAAAGAGGCTGGAGCGAGAGCGAGCGAGTCCAGGCAGAGAGAGAGAGAGCAAGGACAAAGCGAGGACGAGCGAACTTGAAATATCAAGGGCGCCAAAACAATATAGGGTGCCTTATGGCGCCCTATCTCATGAAAGGGCGCCATAAGACCCACTTTTGATGCCCTACCTTTAATATAGGGCACTAAAGGGTGTCTTATGGCACCCTATCTCATGAAAGAGTGCTATAAGGTCCAATTTACACACCCTACTTTCAATATAGGACGCCAAAAGTAGGCTTTTGGCGCCCTATCTTCAATATAGGGCGTCATAAGCCTACTTTTGGCATCCTATATTGAAAGTAGGGTGTGTAAATTCAAATCTCCGTTCTTATAATTTCAAAAATGCCATCGCCTTTATTTTTTACTCCCTTTTTTTAAAAAAAGAAGCGAATTTCAGTAGTAAAAACCATACTCTGTAGTAGTGTGCTTCAAAAAGAATTGTCCAAATCTAATGTTATTCTGTAATTTAAGCATATAATGTATGTTGTGCGATATATTGCATGTGCAAGTCAAATGATAAAAGAAGAGAGGGAGGATTCTTTTACACTACATATTTCTTGGTATCTGAAAGGTTTTAGCTTTCTTAACTTACAAAATTGTGATCTAAGCTAAAGTGTATAACCTCCACTTATTTAGAGTGTGAAGAGGTACATGTTTTTGGTATAGTTAGATGCTTCTTTACATTCTATTCCCTTTTTCTTTCAATTTTTTTGTCCCTTTTCCTTTTAATAGTGAATGCCTTATGTTGCAGTGGAAACTATCGTATTATGATTCCAAAATTACATATTGGCGCTAGGCAAAAGTGTGATGATACCTTCATTACCCGTTTTAGCCATGGGAGGAACTGATGTAAATTGAATTTCTGTTGCCTTGAATTCTTTCATCTTTTCAACTTACATCACTATTGGCTTATATGTTCATGAATGGTTTTGAATCCTTTTATTCTTGATTCACCAGAGAGCTGTAGGAATGGTAAATCAGTTTGTTTGTGCTTTGCATCCTTATGTGCCTATGCATTATGCTTGCTATTGATCTCATGTGCCGATTCCCATTCTAATTTGTAACTTGGCAAAAATTTCATAGAACTCTTTAGAAAAATTTCACAACATTCTTTTTAACTGTATAGGGTTAAGTTTTGGCCAAGATTACATGTCACTTCTGTTAATATGGTGTACAAAAGCATTTAGTGATTTGCTTGCTCATACAACCAGGGTGATAAAGCAAGAGTAATACATACTTTGCTCTTTGTAGCTGGAATTAACACATTTCTCCAATCACTTTTAAGAACAAGATTGTCTACCATTGTTGGAGGATCTTATGCCTGTTTAATACGAATTGGTTATATCATCGATGATTCCTCATTGCATTGAATTACTAATAATCGTGAAGTTTCCTTAGTCCATCTCTTCATTGTGGCCTATTAATTTAGTAATACATCAAATTTAACATTGATTTTCTTTTCTTTCTTGCCATCTGATAATTGATTGAGGTTTCTTTCCTTGTTATTGGCAGAGATTTATAGTCTATGCGAGCTATATAAGGAGCTCTAATTGTAGCCTCAAGCATTCAGATAATCATAGGATACAACCAAGTTTGGTTACTACTTTCAAGGTACACAAGTTGCATTTGAAAATGTTGATGAAATGAACAATTACAAAAGCAATATTCCAAGCATTTACTGAAATATGGTTTATGGATCTTCTCCCTAGATTTTTCAGTCCTATCTTAACATGGCACATGTAGTTGGATTGCTTGGATTGGGATTATTTCAATGAGGATTTCCTGTGGTATGTGTTACTATGAGTAGCTTTATATGTTATTTTGGGAAACCTTAGCCCTTTTAACCCACTGAGCTACTGATCCGGGTTTGAAACCATACTTTCACACTAACATTAATCGTTCATTAATTCATTTGGTAATTGGTACGTAGAATGTTAGGGATGAAAAGTAAAATAGAATTAAAAAAGGATAAAAGAATCACACTTGTATCCCTAGATAAACAAGTAGTAAAATTGTACCATTGTGAAATTTGATCAATGTGTTATGAAGAGCCATTAAGGCTTTGGGAAGCTAATTATAAATTTTTGGGTCAAATGTATTTTAATGAAATCAGAGAAAAATAAATGAATTACCGATAAATTTATTGAAATAATTATTTTACACGTTAAAAGTCAAATTTAGGGAGAAAGTTAACTATTGGAATAAAGAGATGATTATTGCATTTCTTTAAAAGAAAGGGACCAGCTTACAAAAAGAAAAGTATGGAAGGGTAAAATGGTAATTTCACCATCCAAGGCTAAATCTGAAAATTTGATCCCTGTCCTCCGCTTCTTCGATTTCTGTCGTTTTGGGTTTTGGCGTTGAACCAAAGTTGATAAATCTGGAAATTTTCACTGTTTAAATCACTCAAGGAGTAGATTCAAGCTTTTGGTGGTTGAATCAAGCAATGCATGTGAGTTTATTTAGTTTTCTGGAAGCTCAAGTTCGTGGGTCACTGTTCATGCTTACAGAACCCATCTTCTCTTCGGATTGTGGTCAAAATAATTAGGATTTTGTGGTTTTAAGGTGTTATTGTGATGTTTGGAGGTTGTTTTAAGTTGAAAAAAATGGACATGCATGTTGATTTTGAGCTATTGGTTTGTTAAACAAAAACAGAGGTCCCTGTTTTCACCAAAGAGCTTTCGGTTTATTTGAAAGTAAATTGTGTTCAAAGCTATTAATAATTATATTAAAGCATGATTAAAAGCTTGAATATGTTGGTAAGGATGGTAGAAATATGGAAATTCATATTTAAAGCAAAGGTTCCAAAATGAATATACAGAGGTTCATTGAAGTTTAAAATTAGCGCTAAAAGTTGTTGTTGGATATACTGGTAAAAAATCATGTTGTACCTATGGATTTTTGCTGGAAAAAATTTTCGCAGGTAAGATTTACCTGCATCTTCTTCCATCAGTCATGTCTCCCTCATGTCTCTCTCATTCTGTGCCTTAGCCCCGTCGCCGTTGGCCGTCTGTCGCACTCCCGCCCCTTTCTTTTGACTCCGCTCGACCATTCTGAAATCCACAACCCACCGACCACAAGGAGACTTCCGCTGATCCCTTTGTTCCTTCTTCCTTCTGATCCGAGGGCGAAATGACAACGGAGAGCTCTTCCGCTGCTGCTGCACTGAAGGAGACTGTAGATGCAGAAGAAATTGCAGAGGCTGGGTCATATCATGGAGATTCAAATGAAAAACAGAGTCCAGAGCAGATGTGCAAGGTAAGGTGGCCGTTATTACTGCTTCTACTCAAGGTGTGCAGTAGTCTTGATCTTCTTCTACTTCTCACTAACATCGAAAATCAGGCATTGAGTTGATTATGAGACTGGTTGATCATCCGAGTACTTCCTGAGAAACGCCTTTGGTAAATGTATATTAACACTCGCCTCAGTGTGTTTGGTAAATGTTCCTATACTTACCTTGTATATTAATGCTTGCCTCAAAGAAAAGAAAAGAAATCTGTGATAGAACAACTAGAAGTTCATGTACTTACCTTGTATATTAACGCTTGCCTCAATGTGTTTGGTAAATGTTCCTCTGCCCTGCGTTCTCAATTATCAGGAAATTAACAGTTGTCAAATGATCAAATTGAAAAATGCAAATGCCATTAACAACAGAAACATACCAGGGATAACACAAAATTGACTAAGAAATGTTAAGATTAAATCCATCATTCTTAATTTGATCCTTACAAAGTATCAATCTTAACTTCGTCTCCTAAAAACACAATAGAAAGCGTCTTCCACAATTTTGTTGATTTTGGGACAACACAGTCCTTTTGCAAGCCAACAATTTTGTTGAACCCAAATAAATAAAACTGAGGGCTAAACTATAAATTAGTCCCTATTCAGGACATTCAAGTCAGTAATATTTATCATCACTAAAACATGATTTAGTCAAATTAAAATAACTACCTGATAACGTGGGAAATAGCCATGGCTGCATCATCCACTGTTACACAAAAAACTGAGTGCTAAGTTATGTTTTAGTTATAACATGATTTCAAGGATTTTCCTCGTGTTTAATTTGTCCAATTCCTTAGTTATCTACCAGTAGATTTTCAAAATTGGGCCACAATGAGACTTGGAAATTATTTCAATGGATAGCTATAGATAAGTGCCAAAATCAAACAATGATTATTAGAAGTGCTGAAGCTAAGGAGTGGTTCTTCAATGGTAGAATCAAGACTGATATAACAATTATACATATTGAAAGAGATTATTCATCCTTAATTTTCTTTGTAACACGTGATATTATAAGTTCATTTGCTTTCTTCAGGTCATCTCAGAGAGTTCACAGGCGTCTGAGAAGGATGATCTTTCATCATCTCAAACTGATAAAAATTTGATCAGATTGGATGCCAAGTTTAATTATGAAATGTCTGTTAATGGACAAACTCTTGATAGGGACTACTTGGATGTTCATATCCTCAACGAGAGGAGTCTCAAACTCTTATTTCATCATCTAACGTTTAAACACAGGTGAATACTGATGTTGCTAAGCCTAAATTTATTTTTGGTTGTTCAGTCTGTTGATATAGGACAACTAGAAGCTTACCAGCCAGATCAAAGCTTTATTTCTATTAAACTGGAATGATGTGCATCTTATAAGTTCTAATTCTAGGACTGAAAATCCTACTGCAGAGAGGCATGGTCGTTTTGTTTGTCCTGATATTGTTCTTCTACTAGAGTTTTTTAAGCTTATTCTAGTTTGAGAGATGGCTTCAATATACTCTTCCTAGTTTATAACGAAGCAAGATTTTTCTCTTATTAGTAATGGACCTTTTAAGCCTTTCATATATCTAAATGCTATTTCCTCCTCTTTATAGATGGAGAGATTTTATGAACTATCAAAACTCTGGACTATCTTATAGGGAACAGAGGCCTTGGGACCATCAAAAGGTAACCTAGTTTAAATATGCCTTTCACAGTTTAGTTTGGAACACTAGGATTCATTTCTGACTTTGCGTGAAACATGGATTTACACTATAGTTTGGATGAAAAGCTCTTTGGGACACATTTAAGGATAAGGATATATTGTGGGACTTTGTAAAATGGCAAGGGATGCATACTTAGGAATTTTGTCCATTTTGACTCATGCTAGATATAGAGTTTTGTTGTTCATTGTCTGCATTATTGACAGGGCTATAATGGGGAGTGTGAGCAACTATGTGATGAACAACGCATCTTGCCCCGTGACAGTGATGAAGGCAGACTCCCACTAAAGCGGCTTCTCTCTATTGTATGCTATATAAGTCAAGGAATAAGCTTTCATCTGGTTATATTATGATGTTTTATTATGCCATGATTCCTTTAAATTCTAGAAAAATAATGATGTTAATTTGATCTTTTTGTGTTGTATTGGATGAATTTGAGGAATATATATGGTCAGTGTTTATGTTTAAAGTTCATAATAAAATCTTTTTTGGTCTTTCGAATAGATTAGGGGACATTTGTATTACTCTGACTTCTGTTATGATGATGAAACTAGTGTTGTCTATTGAACAAGATGAGAATGTCACTAAGTCAGCAAATCAAGGGGTGGAGAACTACGTTTTAGTCACTGAACAATCAAGTTCTGCTGCAAATACATCATCTAACCAAATCCATTCGGTTAATCATAGTGGAATAACAAAAGGTTCTAGTGATACCATCTTGTTGGAAGTATAGGCATCCCCTAGGCATATGAATTCAACAACAATTGCTAGGTCTTTAGGCTGCTCTCCTTGATGAATGGGCAATATAAGCATGCATTTTTTTATTACCAATGGCCTCTATTATTGTTCAAAGTATGCTCTGATGTATAAACATAGAGGGTGATTTTTAAATTCATCCAGTGAACTTTACAAAGATTTGATATGCTCCATTAAATCTGTTTGAGTGAAAAGAGGGTCTCTATATGTATATTTTAATCCAATAAAATTCTTAATGAAATACATGTTTTGGTCATGCCATTGATTTCTTCAAGTTTATTTGATGGTAAAAAAAATTTGTTGTCATTTTTTTGGATTTTCTAAGGAAAAAATACCCATTTTTATTTAAAAAAACACTTTTTAGTTTTTTGTGATTTTACCTACGGAAAAATCTGTAGGAAATTACCTGCGGATTTAATTTTCATGAACCTTATACTTACATATTAAAATCAGTAGGAAAATTTTTTCCTGGGGATTTTTAGCCAAAATCCACAGGAAAGTCTACAAGAATAAAACTTTTTTGTGAAAATTACCCAGAGGTCCCAAGCAACAGAATTAACCATAAAATGGTCCCAAAGATTCACAAAATTACCATAAGGTCTCAGGAGTAGCTGCTGAGGTTGTCATTAACAACCTTAATAGCCTTCATTAACAACCTCAGCAGCTACTCCTGGGACCTTTTGGTAATTTTGTGAATCTTTGGGACTATTTTGTGGTTAATTCTGTTGCTTGGAACCTCTAGTTAATTTTCCCAACTTTTTTTATAGTGATAGCTGACTTTGAGTAGATATTAAACTGGCCAAATGGTTTGTGTTGATCATGAAATTTGGTAAGCAATTCAAATAATACTCATAATAAGGTTTAAAATGAGTATTAGAATGCAATATTTGGATCAATAGGTTGCAAGTTATGAACCAATGAAATTTGGTTCTTAAATCTGGAAAATTTTAAAAGTTGCTTAACAAGCTGCAAAAAACTCATCCGGATTAAGGAAAACTTTTTAGGGGATGACGTTATCTTTGTGTTATGTAAAAAAAATTAAAATTGCTCATTTGTTAGCCCATGCTTTCTTATGCAATATTAGTGAGGCAAACCATTGGGCTCTAGTTTAATAACGTGGTCCCAATGAAGGATTTACTCGTATGTTTTTATTCATAAATCACTTCTAACATGTTTCACACAAACGAAGAAAAATCTTAAATTTTATTAATTATAGTTTAAAATTTAATAACTTTTTAATTTTATCACTCAATTAAATATAAATTATACTCCATGAGAGAGAGGACACATGTATGAAAAACCTCATAATCTTTTGTCAGTTAGAAAAAACAATTGCTTTGAGGGTATTGGAAATTTATTTCATCTCATTTGGTATTTACTTGGGGGAAGGATAACATAAATTTTAAGATTAATATAATCATTAATCCCTCGAATTTGCTTTTATTTTGGTTTTAGTTCTTTAACAGGTAAAATAATCCAAATTTTTAATAGATTATGGGACAAATGTTTTAAATAAAATTAAACTTGAGGGATCAAAACCATTTATTTTAAACTTGAGGGGTAAAATTAAAATGAAGATAAACTTGAAAACTTTGAGGGGTGGGCCTTTGCCTCGATCGTATGTTGTAGTTAGTAAGAGGCGGGTGTGAAGGATTTTATATTTGCAGTACAAATCTCTTTGCAATTTTCATTACTCAACTTTTTGACTCTTTGGTGGCCATTTTAATTTTTTTTCAGTTCATATCTTTCATATTTTTAGTACTGAAAATAATTAAAGATTAAAATTAAAAACACAAAAGATAAGTTTAGAATGTACCTAGGAATTAAGATCAGATGAGTACCGAAAAATTTAAAAAACTTGATTATTGATAATGTTAAATATGAGAACATAGAAAATAATATGAAAATAAAAAAGGTGATAATAAAAATCATCCAACTCAATTTCATTCTCAATATCACACGATAAGCCCAAAACAACACTCATCTAATCTCTACTCTAGTACGTCTCAACAGCTTAGCATCTGGAATGGCTGCCATTAAAGCCTATCATTCTGTAATATCCCAAATTTTGTAAACGGAAATAAAAGTCAAACCGATAAATTACAAAATGATTTAAGGCCCACAGATAACAGAGAGATGATTATCGACTAAGTCCCTAATCTTGAGAATTTTAAGTAAAAAATGACTAAAGGGAAAAATGGTTATTTGGCACAAATGACAAGAGTAAAATCGTTATCGATTGCTGTATTGCTTTGCTGGATTATGTGAAGCATGTATGGATGGATGAAGCTCTGTTTTTGTTTTTACTATGGCCATAAGTACATTTCACGAAACATTGAGCACGCAACATTTCATTATGTGAACATGAGCCTATGTAAGGCAAGCATATCACACACGAGCATTCATCCTACATGCATTGTTTGTAATGTTTGCTACTGGGATTCCTCGAATCTCACCCTTCCCCACTAACAATTTTTATGTACAAGTACTTCAAAGGGTAAGGAGATAATGCATGAGGTTGAAGCAAGGAATTTAATTGTTTATGTATAAGAATAATGTTGTAAAATTTATGTCATTTGGGATTTAAGCATATGATGTAATATGTAGTATGAACCTATGCATGTAAAGTTGATATATGATAGCTAAGAACTCCTAAATGTATGATCAAACATGATTATGAAAGGATTAGGAGTTAGGGTTATAAAAGAATGAAGTTAGAAAATGAAAAATGTGTTAGCAAATACCTAACTTTGACCTGTCGAGAAATAGGGTAAATGAACTCCAAATGAGCTACAATTTTACAAAAAAATAGTTGGCATTTCAAGATTTAAAAAAAGCCAAATAACACCGGATTTGGAGTTTTGTACAGAAAGTTATGATGTTCCAAAGTTTGAAGAAAATTACTGAAAAACCTGGAAAAATGAAAAATTGCCAAATGAATAGTACTTTTTCACGCATTAAACGGTATCAATTGGGAAACCTAATGACTCAATGAGTATTTTTCATTCATAGAGGAACTTATAAGCTTCAAATAGAAATTGGAAGCACTCAATTTCGATTTTTATAGAATTAGTTATGAATTTTCAAAGTTGGTCCAAAAAGCTGTGAATAGTAACTTTCAAAAGTTGAAAGTTTTTAATTTGAACCTTTTGATCACATTGAGGATTGCCTTTGATTTTAAATCAATATAAAATGAAGCTAAAGAGTGTCCTGATGGGTTAGAGAGGCATATGAACTGGATTAGAGTGTCCTGAACCCGTAAGCCCAGTAGAGATGTCAGTACCGAAGGGAGAGCTCCCAGTAAAAGAAGAGAACTCCAAAAACACTTCATTTGGATCTGGATCTCCTATGATAGTATTATCTCTAGGTTCAAGCGGGATGTAAAGGCAACCAAAAGATCAAAGTTTAAACTACAAAGTTTGTCCAGAGGAGATAGTTTACGGGAAATCTAGATGCAGTAAATGGATTATGTCGAACGTAATCTGGAGTGGAATACCCGTGAAGTTACAGAACTACTTTTATCCTCAAAGACAAAGATTTTATGTAGCCAGAAAGAAAGGGCCAGTGAGGCATTTGAGCTTGATTAGTCACAGAAGGCGCAGTAGGAGCTTCCTCTTTAATTAAGATTGAAGTTAAAGAGTCCCTTAGTGCTATTTCAAGAGTCTGAGAATTCCTGGATGTATTTCCAAAAGAGATCAGCAGATTGCCTCCAGAGAGAGAGGTGGAATTTGCTATTGATCTAGTACCAGGAACAGACCCGATATTAAAGACTCCGTACATAATGGCTCCAATTGAGATAGAAGAGATAAAAGAGCAGATAGAAGAGCTATTAAAGAAGGACGTGAGTCTAAGATTGTGTATAGACTACCATGAATTAAATAAGGAGACTGTAAAGAGTAAATATATGCTTCCCTGATTGATGACTTGTTGACTAGTTGAATGATAACAAAGTATTTTCCAAGATAAATCTTATATCAGGCTATCACTAGCTCCGAGTTAGAGCTGAGGACACTCCCAAGATGGCTTTCTACACTAGATATAGACATTATAAATTTCTAGCGATGCCGTTCGGTTTGATGAAGGCCCCTGCAATTTTTATAGACTACATGAAGTATGTATTTTGGCAATACCTGAAACAATTTGTTGTAGTCTTATAAATGATGTCATAGTGCACTTTGAATCTTTAAAGGAAAATAAAAAGGTATCCGAAAGTTGTATTAATTGTTTTTGTAACATCTCTTATTTATCCCTCTTAGCTTCCATTATGATGATTTGGAACCAATTAATGGCCTCAAACATCTTACATTGTCAAAAGGGACCAAAATGAACATTTTCATTTTTAAGAAAGTTACTTTGCATAGTTTTTAGGGCCAACTTTGAAAATTCATAACTAATTCTAGAAAAATCGAAATCGAGTGGTTCCAACTTCTATTTGAAGCTTACAAATTCCTTTATGAGGGAAAAATACTCATTTGAACAGTAACAGGTCCAATTGGTACAGATTCATTTGTGAAAATGTACTGTTCATATGGTAATTTTTCATTTTTCCCAATATTTTTTGTGATTTTCCCCCAACTTTGGACAGTCATAAATTTCTTTACAAAACTCCAATTCCAGAGATATTTGGCTTGGTTTAAAGCTTGTAATGTTATCTATTTTTCCACAAAAGTTTATCTCATTTGAAGTTTATTTACTATGTTTCCCGACAGGGCAAAGTAGGAGAAATGACCAACTTTACTTCCAGCACTTCGTCAAATTTCAGCCCTACTTAACTTCATAAATCATCATTTTAATTTCTAAACCTTTCTTAACCATATTAACCTATGTAATTAGGCATTCTTCAAGCATATACTAATTATCATAGGTCCATGATACATTCACAAGTTACATTACATGTCACATTACAATTATAAATAACAACATATAGTTTACAACACAATCCACATTAATGCACATCAAGCTTTGCTTCAAGCATTAGGTACTTTCTCCTTACCCTTTGATGTTATTCCACCTAAAAATGGTTAGTGGGGGAGAATGAGATTTTTGGAAATTCCAATAGCAAAACTATCTAATATACTTTCATAAAAATGCATGGCAACTTTCTAAATGAATGTGGATTAATAAAAGTGCAACATGAAACACATAAATGCATATGGCCATAGCATGAACATGCACACATCCACACTTTCATCACCTTAAATTTCCAAAACAAGTCATGCATCAAACAAAGAAATTTTCATGATAACATAGATTAGAGTTAGATGGTCTTGCTACCTTGTGTCTTTAATTTCCTTTAACTTGAATGCTCTCTTGTTTGCTTTGGGGATCACTCTCTTGCATCAAACTTTAGCCTACACAATTTTCAACATTATGGCCATCAATTACAAGCCATTTCCAAGACAAAAACTAAGGTAAAACTCCTTGTTACTATCTCTTGAACTTTAAGAACCTTAGAAACCCTAATTTGTCTCTAATGTCTTCTAGGGTTTCCACAAACTTGTGACCACTTTTACCCCACACAAAAAATCATTTTGGACTCATTGGAAGCATCAAAATCATCAAAAGAAACTTCCTTCCCCTTGAACCAGCATAGGCCGAGAGGTCCCCAAAATTTCCATTAATGTGATTCTTCAACTTTTATCACTTATACCACTTGATTCTTGTTTCCAAATTCATATTCAAGCATGGTATAACTTAATTTTAACTCTCCTATATCAAATGGAAAATTGGGCAGCACCTCCCCTAAAACCTTAAGATTTCCCAACATTACAAAATCACAAAACAAACTCAAACAACCACAATATATATATATATCAAAACACTCCTTACAACACAAGGAGGCTTTTACCACCAACCAATGGCTCTAAATCCCTCTCTTTCTCACTTTGCTCTCAGGAACCCTAAGCATCCAAACTTGAGAAAGAGAGCCCAAATCAAAATTCCAATCCATGGAAGTTGTAGAGGAAGTTGAGAGGAAGATTTTGATATATAACATAAGTTGTAACTCTTTCTTACCTTGAGATTCCAAGAGCTCTTCTTCCTCTTGCTCCTACCCAAAAATGGCGTCTCTCCCTCCCTATTTTCATCTTGCAAAGTCGGTTTTGAAGTGGTGGAAGAGGAGGGAAAATTTGATTTATAAAAACTCATTAAAATGGAATGGAAGGATGAGATCTCATCTTGGAAATTAAGGGCTAAGATTTGCCCACATGCATGACACTTTCCTTCTCCTCATTGGACACTTAAAAGTAAGTAATGATGGCTTTAACTAGGAGCTAAAAATCTTGTTTGAGTAACCAAACTGGATCGCTTTCAGTTACTTCTATCGATTGCACTTTCTACCGGTAAACATAACTCTATTCCGGTAAATCTTTTTCTACTTTTCTGGAGATGTTTTCCTCCTTAATTAATCTCCATAATTCCCTCTTAAATATATTAAAATCATCATCCTCAAATTTTCCCTTAATCCAGTCAAATTTAACAGGATTACTTTATCCTGTCTAAAACTCCTGAAAATGAGCAATTTTAGAATAAATCATTTTTAGGGTCTTATAATTTTCTACATTTTTTATTGTTACTCTCGACCTTCATCTTTCCCCAAAATACCTTCCAAATTGTTTCAAATTAATTTTTGTAATAAATTATATTTTTGGGGATTTTTCGGGCCTTTTTCCTCATTTTCGGGAAAATCGCCTTAATAGTACTTTGGGCAATAATTTTGTAAAATACTATAAATTCCACTGAATTTTTATAGACTATGGTTTTTGGTCTTAGGGAACTTTTGATACCTTAAATAAATATTTCCAACCTTAAATCTTTAAAATTTCATAATTCCTTATCCAAACCGAATTTCAAAAATCGGTTGAATTTCTGGTTATCAGTGAGTTCTGCTCTATCTTTTGGGCATCTGTGAATTTTTCTGATTTTTGGTCAACTGTTTGACTTTTTGACTTTGTCAAATGACCAAAATGCCCTCACACTTTCTCTTAATGACCAAAATGCCCTTTCACAGTCTAACTTTTCATAAATTCCCATTTTGCCCTTGATCTTTTGGTTTCTGATTCCTGGGGCAACTTCCCAGGAGGTCACCTATCCTTGAATTGCTCCCGGGACGAGCACACTTAACTTTACTATTCCTACCGGCTTCCATCCACCGGGCCAATTCTGATTCTGTGACTTCCGGCCTATAACTTTATTCCATTTATGAACTATCTATTCTTGAATTCCATGGGTTTTAACTTAACTTTTGACTACTAATTTGGCCTCTTTTATCCAATGACCATATTGCCCTTGGGTGTATATTTAATGACATTTATGTCCCTGACTTACATTCTTAGTAACTTCAATGCCTTAGGACTAAATTGACCAGGGTCTTTTTGGTCCACCGACATCTTTTCTTTTTGTACTTTTATTTCTGGGCCTTATCTTATCTTCTAACTAACGATTTGGCCTCTATTTTGGTTTACAGAAAAGGGTGGATATTACAGTTTTGAAAGAAAAACCTTTTTATGCTAAGCTCAGTAAGTTCCAATTATTAAAGTGAAATTCCTAGGATATGTGATCTCTCAGGAAGGAGTCGCTGCAAACCACACAAAGTAAAGGTAGTACTGAGATGGAATCAGCCTAGGACAGTAAGAGAAGTAAAATTCTTAAAGCACGTGATCTCTCAGGAAAGGGTCGCAGTAGACTACGCCAAATTAAAGGCAGTACTAAGATAAGATCTGCCTAGAATAGTAACCTAAGTCAGGAGCTTTCCGGGCCTAGCAAATTATTACAGATGTTTTATATAAAAACTTTTCTCGGATTGCCTTGTTGCTAACTAAGCTCACTAGAAAGAATCAGTCTCTTTCCGTGAAATGACAACAACATACACAAAATCTAGAGTTGGTAGCTATAGTTTATGCTCTAAAGATATGGAGGTACTATTTATATGGAGCAACCATCAAGCTGTATTGTAATCATAAGAGTCTCAAGTATTTACAAGATAAGAAAGAGTTGAATTTGAGACAGAAACGCTAGATGGAGTTGCTCAAGGACTATGACTATATAATAAAGTATTATTCAGGTAAAGCAAATGTAGGTGTCGATGTTTTTAAAACAGAAAAATAGATCAGGTGGCCATGACGATGATGAAAGAGTGAAAGTTGATAGAGAACCTCCGAGATTGAGGTGTATTGAATCAAGTATAGATAGAGCCTGATAGATACGGAATCATTAAAATTCTTATTGACATAGAGGATGAAATCAAAGAAGTTTAGAAAGAGGGTCAACTTACATAGAGTACAGAGACTCAGATGAGTCGAGGAGAAGCTAAAGAACTTAATAAAATCTCTGAGGGAATAATTAATTTTAAAGATAGATGTTATATCCCTCCAAAGCCTGCTTTGAGGCAGAAAATACTAGATGAGATTGAGCCGTACCTCTGGGAATGAGAGAGAAGAGATGATTAAGGAAAGAATCTCTGATAGTCCAGTAACATTCGAGGTTATTAGATATCCTAAGCTATTAGTAAGCTAGGATATGATCGTGTGCTGGACAAAGTACATGTTATCAGAGATAAATTTCTATACATTAGAATCATCTAAAAGTTCAAAAGAGTTATAGAAGTAAAGAGACAGGATAGGTATAATAATAAGATCCTATCTAGTGATTCTAATGCCAGAAGTAAATAAAGGCATAAGGTATGAATAGTTGAAGTGTTGTTATGATATAGAAATGTTATTTGGGCTGTATTTTATAATAGTTAAGTATAAGGATGAGTTGGGCTAATGTTGAATAAGTTGTGGTTAATTTTCTAAAGGAAGTAAACAGTACCAGAAGTACTAGTGCTGCTGAAAGATTTTTATGATTATTAAGAGTAAACTAAATAAACTGTAATGACACAGTAGCAGCAGCATCAGTTTAGTAACACAACAGAATTCCCAACTTAAGTCAGCCAAGGTTAATAGTAATAAAGGCATAGTACTAGCAGCGGAGTGTTAGGATACTTCGTAATGAATTATCTGCTAGTATATAGGCTTAAATCTTTATATGACGAAAGATTCCTATGAGAATGAATTGTAAAGTTGAAATGACCATGGATGAAATGGTCAAGGAATCTTAAGAGCCTACTAAAAGGAAAGTCATGTAGTGCATCATAACGGTACAGATGATAAGAAATATAGAAAAAATTTATATGATACACCCTATAATAGTAAAGGCAAGTAATGCAGAACTTAGAAATGCCTTGGGCAATGAAATTTAAACTAGTGATCTTTCACTATGTTTCCAGGCATCGTAGAAGGGTGTAATTCTCAGGCCAAGTATGAAAATGAGAAATAGATTCTCACTAGTAAATGCCACTGCTAAAATAAGTAAGAAAGCTCAGGAAAGGTCCCCTAATTGGGAACAAGGTACGTTGCATTATGATGAGAAGAGGAAGTACCCAACAGAAAGTATACCAGAAAATGTTTTAGCCAAAAAGTATCTCTCTAGAATTTGGGATGGTGATTTTCCAATGCTATTGCCGCAGTTAGGTGAGCCACTTCCTGATAGATAGGAAGTAGAGCAGAACCTTGATAGACAGGGATACGTGGGACTAATTTCCCTATCACAAGGCGATCTACTTCCTGATAGACAGGAATACATAGGACTCCAATGGGAAACCATTGTGAGCTTCTCATTTTGCCCCACAAAAGAAAGTAAGCAGTAAACGTAAGGCATATGGAACAAGTCATTCCCAATACGAAGAGAGAGAAAATGGGCTGAAAACAGTCAAGGCCAGAATTCCTTGAATAGTTTGGGTACCACATAAGTCAGTAAGATGAACAGAATGAAATTCCTCTCTCTCAATGTTAATGCAATAAGCAGAAAAATAGTAAGGATTGTTAGATCCTAAAAAATAGCAGTTTGGCATCGAACAGACATTAAATGAAATAGTTAAAGAGATAAATCAATGTCAAAAAGTTCAAGTAGTATAACAAAAGAGATATGGCCTGAGAAGAATGAATTAAGAAGTACGAAAGGAAAAGAAAGTGCTATAGTGAAATGCAAGAGGAAAAGAGGATTGAGCAAAGCCTAAGAAGACATGTCGACTTCTATGATTAATCTTGGGGAATTATCAGTCTAGCTATCACTGAGGATAGATAATTTATTCTTAACCCAGGTTTCATGGTCTAAAGGTTTCTAAAGAGTAAGAATGACTCCCTTGATAATGTTATGAGGCAAGGGTCAGGGACCAAGCCTACAGAATGGCGCTGACGCGCATAAGGTCATAGTGGACCTTAGTAAAGGAGCCTATGAAGAGGCTCAGAGTTAGAAGCATGATGTTGCTCTTAGAACACGAGAATGAGATGACCAGGAATGGGCTCAAGATAAGAAGATGTCCTCATGATGGATAGCTAGTACAGAGAGAGTACCCTTGATTATTTCCATAGATAGCTGATTGTCAATCAAGAAGAGCTTATTTCCAATTCCTCAGGCAAGAAAGTGAAGAAAATGAAGAGCAAAACTGTAAGTCCTAAATGAGTGATAATCAGGCCAGTTATAGAAAAAGATAAGTTGAGAAGTGAAGATTATTAGAAAGCTTCACAGATTGAAGCTTAAAGCCTCCAGTATGATTGTGAATAATTAATCATGAGGCTAGTTAAATAATGTAAGACCAAGAAAAGAGATAGATAGTAAAAGTCAGCAAAGAATGAAGTTGATCAGATAAAATGACCATTGAAATTTAGTCAATAAGTAAGATTGCATTAGATTATTTTTCAAAAGTAATGGTCGGATAGTAAAGATCAAGAAGCTTTAGTAAAGAGAGAAATTGGTATGATTTTGAGACAGTGATGAAACAGCTAAGCAAATAAAGCCGAAGAGATGTTACGAATTAGAATTAATTTATGCCAATAAGAGAAGACGACCGTTAGAGTTTAGGTTAGAGATCAAATACCTTTGAGGATATCTCCAATAATAAAGAATAGGTCAGTCTTCAAGGCTAAATAAGCCTAGTCAAAGAGACGTGTAGAATGTTAAAGCTGAAAGGATAATTATTAATTGGACTTACCCTAAGTCTGAGTCGCATGCACTAGGAATTTCCGTTTCCCAGTTAACTATAAAAGTACTCTGGCAAGGGCTTGAGCCAGAGGAAGTAAGCGGGGAAAACAAAGGGAAAGATGAAAGTTAAAAGCTTAGAATTTTTGACTCAGATGTGTAAATTTTGAGGACGAAATTTATTTTTAAGAGGGAGAGAAATGTAATATCCACTATTTTCTGTAAATAGAAATAGAAGCCAAATTGGTATATATGAGATAAGACAAGGCCCAGAAATGAAAGTACAGAAAGAGAAGATGTTAATGGACCAAAGAGACTCTGGTCAATTTAGTCCCAAGGCTTTGAAATTACTAAGAATATAAGCTAGGGACATAAATGTCATTAAGTATAAAGACCAAAGGCAATATGGTTATTAGATAAAAAGGGTCAAACCAGTAGTCAAAAGTCAAGTTAGAGCCCACAGATAGAAAGCACGGAAAAAGTAGAGAAAGTAAGGGCAAAACTGGAATTTTGGAAAAAATAGAGAAAGTAAGGGCAAAATGGTAATTATGAGAAAGTGGAAGGGCATTTTGGTCATTTGACAGAGTTAAAGTCAAAGTCAACCAGTTGACCAAAATATCGGAAAAATTTTCAGATGCCCAATAGATAGAGCCCGACTCATGGATCACAACCACGAAACACGGATTTTCCAAATTTAAATTAGATTTTTATTTATATAATTTTGAAGGTGAAAAGGGAAAAATAATTATTTAAGGTATCAGGAGCCCTCCAAAAATTTAGAGAAAAATATGGAAAATCCATTGAATTCTATAGTATTTAATAAAATTATTATCCAGTATACGATTAAGGCGATTTTCCCGAAAATCGGGAAAAGACCCGAAAAGTACCCAAAAATCCCCAAAATATAATTATTTCAAAAATTTATTTTGGACAATCTAGAGGGCATTTTGGAAAAAGGAAAAGGCTAGAGAATCAGTGAAAAATGTAGTATTTTTCAAGGCCGTAAAAAAATTTGCTCTCCAATTGCTCCGTTTCAGGGATTTTGGACAGGATAAAATAATCCTGTAAAATTTGAGGTAATCAAGGGGTATTCTGGAAATAATAAATTTTTTATATTCAAGATGAAAATATGGAGATTTAAGGAGGAAGAAAAAATATCCAAAAAAATAGAAAAAGATTTATCGGAATTAAGTTACTTTTACCGGTGAAAGTTGTAATCGGTAGAAGTAACGAATGGTAGCGGTTTGGTTAGTGTAACCAAGGTTCCCAACAGATTTTTACACCCATGTGCAGCCATCATGACAGCTTTTGAAGGGCCAATGAGGAGAGAGCAAATGTCATGCATGTGGATTCATCTTAACCATTAGATCTCACTTAGTTTACAAGATTAAATCCTAGCCTTCCATTCCATTATTTGTGAATTATTAAACCTATAATTCTCCTCATCTTTCCAGCCCATTAGACCGACACAACCAGCAGAAATTTGAAGAGAAAGTGACGCCATAGTTGGGAGCAAAGAAGAGAGAAAACTCAAGTGTTAATCAAGGTAAGTTAACATACTACCTTGTGATATATATGAAAAAGATCCTTGCAACTTCCTCTTCCTCTTCCATGGTTTCAAAATGTGATTTGAGCCCTCTTTCTCAAGTTTCCTGCTTAGGGTTCTTGAGAGCTAAAGTGAGAAAGAGAGGGATTTAGAGCCATTAAGTTGTTGCAAAAGTCTCCTTGAGTTGTAATGAGCATATTGATGTTGTTGTTGTTGTTGTTGGAGTTGTTTTCATGATTTTGTAAATTTGGGAAATCATGCATAAATAGGGGAGGTGCTGCCCAATTTTCCTCTTGACATATGAGAGTTAGAATCAAGCCTTACCATGCATGAATGTAAGCTTGAAAGCAAGAATATGATGATAGAAGTTGAAAAACACATGTTGATGAATGTGTGTGATATGTCTCGGCCTAACCTGGAAGTGGGAGAAGATGATTTATTTTGATGATTTTGATGATCCCAATGGTTTTATAAGGCAAAATTCTATAGGTATACAAGTGTTCATGATTTTCAGATGCTTGTATATGAATCTAGAATTTTTGGAAGTTGAAGAGTAAGTGCTGTGAAATTCATTGTCTGGAGGCAGTATACTTGTAACGTGTTTTTGTATGGTCAAATGTTATCCAATGACCATGAAATTTTCCTTAATTAAAGTAGACTTATCAATATTCAATTTGATAGGTCATATGGGTTAATTGGATTTGTGTACTGGAAGATATGAATTTTTGAAGTTTGGGCACTAAATCTGGAACAAATCCTAGCACAGCTGGGTAAACTGAGAATTCTGGAATTCTGGGTGCATAAATGTCAACAGATAATATTTTTCACATAAAGAGGACTTAATGAACTTCACGTAGGAAGTTGAACCACCCCAATTAGATTTCTATAGAATTAATTATGATTTTTCAAAATTTGGTCAAAGTGCTGTCAGCTCTTGGTTACCATTCGAATTTAAGAAAGAAAGTGACCAAATGTAATTTGTAGGAACTCCAAGGGTGAAAGTAAACCTTTAGTGCTAATGTGGCCCATTGGGCATTCACTTTTCATGACTCTAATAATGTCATTAATTATCTAGGGCCATAAAGTGACAAAGAAAAAACTATGGTTAGAAGATCAAGGTACTAGAGGAGGATGCAAAGTCTAAAAGGTAGTGAACTTACTTACTTGTATGTATGTGATGTTTATGTTGTGTATCGATTGATGTATTGCTTTGCTAGATTATGTGAAGCATGTATGGATGGATGAAGCTCTGTTTTTGTTTTTACTATGGCCATAAGTACATTTCACGAAACATTGAGCACGCAGCATTTCATTATGTGAACATGAGCCTATGTAAGGCAAGCATTTCATACACGAGCATTCATCCTACATGCATTGTTTGTAATGTTTGCTACTGGGATTCCTCAAATCTCACCCTCCCCCACTAACAATTTTTAGGTACAAGTACTTCAAAGGGTAAGGAGATAATGCATGAGGTTGAGGCAAGGAATTTAATTGTTTATGTATAAGAATAATGTTGTAAAGTTTATGTCATTTGGGATTTAAGCATATGATGTAATATATAGTATGAACCTATGCATGTAAGGTTGATATATGATAGCTAAGAACTCCTAAATGTATGATCAAACATGATTATGAAAGGATTAGGAGTTAGGGTTTTAAAAGGATGAAGTTAGAAAATGAAAAATGTGTTCAAGTGTTAATGTAAAGTTAGCAAATACCTAACTTTGACCTGTCGAGAAACAAGGTAAATGAACTCTAAATGAGCTGCAATTTTACAGAAAAATAGTTGGCATTTCAATATTTAAAACAAGCTAAAGAACATTGGATTTAGAGTTTTTTTACCGAAAGTTATGATGTTCCAAAGTTTGAAGAAAATCACTGAAAAACCTGGAAGAATGAAAAATTGCCAAATGAACAGTACTTTTTCACACATTAAACAGTATCAATTGGGCAAGCTAATAACTCAATGAGTATTTTTTTCATTCATAGAGGAACTTATAACCTGGTAGATCAAGCCCAATTTGGTATTGGTCTCAGGCACGGTCAGACTCGATTGATCATCGAACCACAAAGACCAACCCGATCCTTCTTCCATACTATACTTGAGGCTAATACTTAACCTAGTCCAACTCACTCTTTGTGCAGCTCTAGGGAGGCTTTCCACCCTTGGAGATTGTGATATATTTTCATTTTCTTGATAAAAAGACAATGGGTGCATTTGGGTAAGCATTACTGGGAGAAAAAGCTCTTCTAAAGGGGTAAAATGACTTTTGGGATAGATAGCTTATTTGGGTATGTGTTTTTACAAAATGACTTAAGGACCAAAAGCTCCTTCAAGTCTTCAAATAGAAATTGGATGCACTCAATTTTGATTTTTCTAGAATTAGTTATGAATTTTTAAAGTTGGTCCAAAAAGCTGTGAATAGTAACTTTCAAAAGTTGAAAGTTTTTAATTTGAACCTTTTGGACTTTTTGATCACATTAAGGCTTCCCTTTGGTTTTAAATCAATATAAAATGAAGCTAAAGGTAAAGTTAAGGAGTGTCACATAGTGCCTTTGGTTTCACTCTCTCTATAGGGTTTCAATGGCTTGCTCAATCAAATTCAAAAATGCTTACCCTCTATTGCTCACGAATCCTCATATTCATAGAATTCATTGAGTGTATTATAATTCAAGATTAATCTTTTATTAACCTTGAAAATCCGAATTTCATTAAAATATTCAAGATCAATCTTTTACTAATCTTGAAAATCAAAATCTTAAAAGATATTCAAGATTATCTTGATCAATCTTGAATCTTCAAAAGATATTTAAGATTAATCTTTATTAATCTTTAAATTTGAATTTCAAAAGATAGTCAAGACTAATCTTTATTAATCTTGAAATTTCAACTTAAAAGGATATTCAAAATCAATATTTATTAATCTTGATATTCTAATTCTGAAATTTAAATTATGAAATTCAAATTTGGATTAATCTGATTTGATAAAATTATATCTATTAAATTAATCCAAACAATGAGTCAATCGATTTAATTTATATTTATAAATTAAGTCTGAATATAAATGTTAGTTATTGAATTTATCAAATAAATTAAATATTAAAACTAACATACATTAACATTACCTATATAATATTAATGTAATTTCGAATTTGATATATAATATATATAATTCGAAAAAACCCTAGAATTAAAGCACGTGTTGGGCTTGTTCTTGCGTGCGACCATGTAGGTCCATATGATGTTGGCAGTGGGTTAAACTGAGTATTAGCCCATAAATCACAAGTGGCCTCTAGCAAGACATTGCGACCACCCAAATTATATAGGGATTGTTAATATGACGCAACCTTTTATGCAACAATTTCACATCCCTTTTGTCACACAATATCTCGGTCAAGGATGAGACATAGATAACGTCATCCTCCTATTCCTAATCACTACTTTCTCGATCCCTGAGTAGTCTAATCTCAGAAACTAAAACTCCTTTTAGTTACAGTATGTCCATATATTTCTCAAACTGTCTTATCGAGGGGTTTAATAATATCTCTCAACTAATGCGAGAAACAAATCCAATCTTGATCATTCACATTCCTCTGCATGAAAGATCCCTAAGCCCGATCATAGCCTTTATCAACTAATGCAAAGTTTGACTAAGTTAAAACTTAGCAACTCTCGTGTAGGAATCCATGATGATAATCTCAGGTCAAAGGGCATGTTGATGTGATTACATATGAGATAAGCTAATAACTTAATCCATATAACTATCTCAAAGCGGGCTAGTCTAACACCTTGTACTCTTACAAGGGCCTATAACTTTGACTTGTATCTCTATACCTTATCAAAGTCATACTTGTCTTACTTTATCTTTGCTCCCACAAAGATAACCGACCGGAGACATTTAGGATAACATTTATAATTTGCCCATGCATGCAATTATCATAATAAGCATGCAAAATCAATGATAATTAAATGGAGAAAATACATTAAAACAAGTAATGTTTAAAGTACAATGATTGATCCCTAGAGCACAATTTTCAACATATTTTTCCCTCTTCTTGGATCCATTTTAGAGGGCAATTGGACAAGCATATACTTAGATCATCCAAGAGCCCAATTTGAGCGCAAAATGAGGGAAGAGGACGTGCTTGAATCTGAAAAGGGAAGGAATTTCTACACAATTACACACACATAACCACCAAATTAGTCAACAAGAAAAAGAAAAGCAAGGGTACATGTGGTGGTTTATTATTGGTGGATTAAAAGTAAGACTTGACTTAATTAAACACATCATTTAGCCACCAAAATATCCTCTCCATCTTCTTCATTTTTTACCAACAAGAAAAGGAAAGAGAGAGGTAAATTTTAGACCCCTTCTTCAACCTCCCAAAGTCAGTTTTGAGAGATCAAGGAGAGAGAAAGAAGACTTCAAGCAAAATCACTCTGAAACCCCATTTCTAGCTCGAAGTGCCTTTACAAACTTGTTCCTCATCAAGAGCAACATTTATATAGTTTTAGTTTTGTGAAAAGAGGAGTTTGGTGCTGCCCAAGAAGTGTAGAGATTGGAAGAATCAAGAACAAGATCTAGAAAAGGGAAGAGGTGAGTATGGGCTTTGATTTGAACCAAGTATCTTGGTATTTGGTTAAGTTTTCATGATTTTCTGTTGGCTACCCTGATTTGATTAAGATGTATTCTTGGTATTTTAATGATGTTAAGATCATTGAAATGGCGTGATAAATGGTTTATGTATGATGGAGTAAGAGTTTAACATGTTTTGGTGAGGATTGGAAGTTGATCGTGTATTGTGGTTGGATTTGGGGAAATTTCAGTCTAAACAGGGCATGAGGAAAGAGTGGGAATTTGTCTATTTTGATGGTTCTAGTGTGTTTAAAAGAAAAAAATGTGTAGGGTACAAATGAGACACTAATTTTGGAAGCATTAGGCACAAAAGTGAAAAAAGTTACAAATTTGAGCACTAAAGTTTGGGTACGCCTAAACTAGGGCAAATGGTCTCTTCTGCTCACAAAAATTTAGGATCACTTAAAACACATCTCAAACTTTAAAAGAGTCCTATAACACATTAATTGGATGTGTATAATGAAACTTATGAATTTTAAAATTTGAGGCAGGGAAACTGGAAGTTCTAGTTTTTTACCAAATGACAATAGTTTTGTGCCCGAATTCTGTACTTGTGTGCCTAATATGATGACTAGTTATTATTTTTTATGGATAGAAGATTGGAAGAGATTTAAATAGAAACTTGAATCACTTCAATTAGAGTTTCTTACATCAAGTTATGAATTTCCAAAGTTTCTGGAATAAGGCTAGATCTTAGATTAAGCGGGATTAGGGGAATAAATAGGTAAGCTATGGAATTGTAAATAAGGTAAATGTAATGCACTCTAAATTTTGTATAAATGGTAG
>JANTPZ010100707.1:0-21877 GCA_025593235.1 Vachellia pachyceras
CGATGAAATATAACATTTAGCGATGGAATTGTCAAATTTAGCGATAGAATATAATCAATTTAGCGAGGGAATTGTCAAATTTAGCGACGGATTTAGAGAGGGAAAATTTCCGTCGCTAAATCCGTCGTTAATTAGGGAGGGAAAATTCCGTCGCTAAATCCGTCGCTAAATTAGTAAGGGAATTAGCGACGGAATACTTTTTCGTCGCTAATTCCGTCACTAAATTATCCGTCGCTAAATTTAGCGACCCTCTTATTAGCGACGGATTTAGCGATGGACTTTTTCCGTTGCTAAATCTGCTTTTTCCGTCGTTAAATCTATTTTTTCCGTCGCTAATTCCGTCGCTAAATCTGATTTTTCTAGTAGTGAAATAGCTCTTTTAAAACAAAGAAGGGTAGTTGATTCTCAAATAAAACTAAATCCAGAGGTAGGGTTCCAAGTATTGCTAGCGGTGACGGTGACGGTGACGGTATAGAATCAGCGGCAAATATCTCCTGTTGCCCATCAAGACGTACACTGAGGAAAATTTCAATGATAAAAATAGCATCCTTTAAAATCAATTCCACAAGCTCCCCGTTACTAAGTTTGATGTCTTCTGAGTAAGAATCACGAACTTTGAGCACTAAATCTTTGATACGATTACTCAAAACATCCAAATTTACGCCACGTGTTTCTTTAAATCTGTCGAACAAGACTTGTTTCCTCTTTTGCATATCTTGCAGCCTGTCATTGCCTTGATGATGAAAGGGACCAATCGAAAAAAATTTTGGGGTGTAAACATATGGTTTTATATCACGTATCGTATGAACCACCCTAGAGATACAAACGCCTTCCTTCACATCTCCCAGCTATCAAATTTGATTTGGAAAGTTACTATGTAAGCAAAATAAAAACAAGGGCGAACACTATTTTTTTAGCATATCTCACAAATTCCATCATTTTTATAACTAAAGACTAGTTAAAATAGACTCTAAAAAATTGGCTTATACCATAGGCAGCAAATATAACTGAGGAATTAAACAAAATGTGCCCTTTAAAGGTGAAACAAAATGTACAAGGCTAGAAAAGTATGATAATTGAGGAATTAAACAGAAGCCACTTGAAAAAATTGTAAGCAGAAAGAAAGTAAAGAATAAAAGACTTTAGAATTAAATAAAGGGCAGTAAAGGAAGCATACGTTGCCAGGATCAAGATTTATGTCGACAGGAGCTGCCCAACCTACCATGCCGCCAAGAGCATCACCAAGTTCTATGTCGACAGGAGCTGCCCAAGGTTCTATGTCGACAGGAGCTTCCTGGTGATAACAGATAGACATGGTTAATAAAGAAAGGCTAATTAACAATTTGTTCGTCATATTTGTTGACAAAATATTTGATAATTAAACAAAGAGCTAAGTTGCATCTAGCAGACCACCACGTTGAAATATTTTTCACCCAACTCCTTAAAGTAATTTGTGTTTGATCCAGCATCATGAAGTTTTTTTTAAAATTGCTTCTAAAAATGTACAAGGCTAGAAAAGTATGATAATTGAGGAATTAAATAGAAGCCGCTTAAAAAATTGTAAGCAGAAAGAAAGTAAAGATAATAAGAAAAGGCTTTAGATTGAACAAAGAGCAGTGAAGAAAGCGTATGAAAGTGGGCCTTGGAGGCGAAGGGGACGATGCCCATGGTTTTGGGATAGGCTAAACATGGTTAAAAAAAAGAATGGTTAATTATCAATTTGTAACCAATCATATTTGTTGACAAAATACTTGATAATTAAACAATAAGTTATGACGTAAGCATACGATTTGATCCATCTCATAAAGAAAATAAGAAAAGGCTTCAGAATTGAATAGAGAGTAGTAAATGAGCATACCTGTTGTTGTTGTGGAGTCACAGAACTCTCAGACGACGAGCCACTTTGATCCATCTCATTAAGCATTGCACGGAGTAGAATAGGCTAAAGATGGTTAAAAAAGAATGGTTAATTATCAATTTGTAACCAGTCATATTTGTTGACAAAATACTTGATAATTAAACAATGAGTTGTGACGTAAGCATAAGATTTGATCCATCTCTAAAAAAAATAAGAAAAGGCTTCAAAATTGAACAAAGAGCAGTAAATGAAGCATACATCCCAACAAGCAGGTCCTATGTCGACAGGAGGATGTGCCCCCTGATAACAGATAAACATGGTTAAAAAAGAAGGGTTAATTATCAATTTATCCGTCATATTTGTTGACAAAATATTTGATAATTAAACAAAGAGCTAGGTTGCATCTAGCAGACCACCACGCTAAAATATTTTTCCAGTTGCACCCAACTCCTTAAAGTAATTTGTGGTGGATCTAGCATCATGAAGTTTTTTTTTAAATTGCTTCTAAAAATGTACAAGGCTAGAAAAGTATGATAATTGAGGAATTAAACAGAAGCAACTTAAAAGATTGTAAGCAAAAAGAAAGTGAAGAAAATAAGAAAAGGCTTCAGAATTGAACAAAGAGCAGTAAAGGAAGCATACGTCCCAACAAGCACGTCATATGCCGATAGGAGGAGATGCCCCCTGATAACAGATAAACATAGGTTAATTATCAATTTGTCCGTCATATTTATTAACAAAATATTTGATAATTAAACAAAGAGCTAAGTTGCATCTAGCAGACCACCACGCTGAAATATTTTTTCAGTTGCACCAACTCCTTAAAGTAATTTGTGGTGGATCCAGCATCATGAAGTTTTTTTAAATAGCTTCTAAAAATGTACAAGGTTAGAAAAGTGTGATAATTGAGGAATTAAACAGCAACTTAAAAATTGTAAACACAAAAAAAGTTAAGAAAATAAGAAAAGGCTTCAAAATTGAACAAATAGCAATAAAGGAAGCATACGTAAAGAGGAGGTATGCCAACAGGAGGAGGTGCCCCTGATAACAGATAAACTTAGTTAAACGAAGAACGGCGAGCAGAAGAAAGTCAACTTCTTCCGCTCCTCAGCTTCCACACCAGAAGTGAACCACCCACATTAACGCGCGTGAATTTATAGCCTCAAGCGGGTCTCCTCAACCCTTCCCCCCCTCAATTTGTTGGTGATAGATTTGCTCTCAATTTTGCCTCTATGGTTTCCATATTTTTTGGGAACAAATAGCTCTTCATTTTTTTTTCTAAACTTTATTTTATATAATTCGATGTAGATTTTTATAAATGAGCCTGTATTCTTGCTGTCGGAATATGTTCTATTTAAAGGTAAAACAAACATTGTTTAAAATTATGAAAATTCATATATCATACTCCTCCCGTGCAAAATTGATGGCGCATTTATCAACTTCGATTGAATTAAAAATGATAGTTATGTTACTTAATAAATCATATGTTTTAAAACACCCTAATCATTCTTATGGGGAGAGTGGGGAGAGGCATAAAGCAATGGTCCAATTTATGCGGTTCCGGGGAATAGATCAAAAGGATGTGTCAAGTGGAAAAGCTTGAGGCTGAACAAAGCATGCAAGAGCTGACCTTGAGAACGACGTCGTGGGGGATTGCAAGAGCTAACCATGATAGTTATGTTACTTAATAAATCATATTTTTAAAACACCCTAATCATCTTTTAATTTGTAATTTTTTTTCAAATTAATATAGTGATATACCCTAAAAATAACCAAGAGAGAATCCATGGCTGGGAGTAGATAGAAGATACAAATTTGAAAACGAGTGGGAATGAATGAGAATATGTGAAAAAGCGAGGGTGTAAAGTCCACATCGGTTGGGAAGGAGAACGAAGCATGTCTTATAAGGGTGTGGATACCTTCCCCTCGTGGACGCGTTTTCTGGGTGGCTACGGCTGCACCCAGAGGAACAAAACCCTACTCTTGGCTACGGCTCCAAACATGGACAATATCTGCAAGGGAGTGCGCTGGGATATGTTACAAGTGATATTAGAGCCAAGCCTCCGGTCGATGTGCCAGCGAGGACGCTGGACCCTATGGGGGTGGATTGTAAAGTCCCACATCGGTTGGGAAGGAGAAGGAAGCATGCCTTATAAGGGTGTGGATACCTTCCCCTCGTGGATGCGTTTTCTGGGTGGCTACGGCTGCACCCAGAGGAACAAAATCCTGCTCTTGGCTACGGTTGCAAATAGGGACAATATCTGTGAGGGAGGGTGCTGGAATGTTACAAAGGGCCTCAAAGAAAAAGGAGGGAAACACCATCAATTATGCATCAGTAAATATTATATATAAATTGGTACAAGTTGACAATAATAACATACATGCGCATCTTAGAACACGAAGAAATGGCCGAGTCTTCCACTCAGAAAAGTTGGACTTTCCCACAGGACCCATTATATGAACACTTTATCTCAGAACTCTCCTAAAAGAAGAGAGAAAAAAACATTACCTTAACTTCTAAGCAAAAGCATTACCCCAAAATAAAAGGGAAAGAAAGCAAAATGAGAAGGGAAAAGAGAGCACCAGTTCAAATCCCAATAAGCTCTCTTGTTGAAAGGATTTTAATATTAACATTTTTGGCCTAACAAACATTAATCTCATGTGTGAAGTGATTCGGAAATATTGTGAGTTACACTAGGAAAAAATGAAAATCAATGGAAAAAAGTACTTGTGTTGAAAAAAAAATTTCCCCTCAAATTTTTTGGTGATAGATTTGCTCTCAATTTTGCCTCCATGGTTTTCATATTTTTTTAGGGACCAATAGGTCCTAATATATATTTTTTGTGTAAACTTTATTTTATATAATTAGATGTAGATATTTATAAACGAGACACGCTATTTTATAATAATATCTGTATTCTTGCTGCCGAAATTTGTTATATTAAAAACTAATGTTAAAGGTAAAAAACATAATCTAAAATTATGAACATTCATATTTATGTTACTTAATAAATAATTTTTTAAAAATACCCTAATCATCTTATTTAATTCCCCCCCCCAAAATTTCTCTTAATTCATTGTTTTTGAAGTATGATAGGATGATTTAAAAAATTGCTAAAAAATTAGAAACATACACTACATTTATGATCAACATCAGCTCCTTGATATTATGTCCTAAATAAAAACATGTCTAAATATTATCTCAAGTTATGGCATCAATTTAAAATTTAAAAAATAAAAAGCAAGGAATTCTAAAAAATCTTCATTGTAATAAGAAAATTAATTTATTACATTATATATAAATAACAATATATATATAGTAGTGATTGGCCCTCGTACCCGTTAAAATAATTAGTGCCTCTAGATGTTGCCAAAGCCTATATCCATGCATGCGTAAAAGTAATGAAACCAAGCAATTCCCAAACCAAAGACTATTCAATCCCGTAGTATAAGATGTGTCTTCTATCTCAACCACCAGGAAAAACATTCCATTAGTAATTTCATGGCTAATTCAATTCCTAATATTTTAGTGATGGTATTAACTATAGAATTTTTAGGCCGAAAACATTAATCCATTTAGAGCTCATTTGCTTTTCCGATTGAAAACCTAGATTTTACTTAAGTACTAATATTTTTCTTAAAAACTATTATGGAAACAAAACTTAGGTTTGGAAAAAGTTAATTTCTTATCAAATCACACTCTGTCTACTAATAAATTCTCTCTTTTCTTTCTTCTTCTTTCCTATTTACTTTTTACCTCGTAAAGCGTAAAATTTATTATCATAATAACTTCTCAAACATAATCAACTTTTTCTTAGAATCCATAAAAGCTATTTTTAAAAATATAATCTTCAAAACATAAATTTTACCTTAAAAATCCGTCAAAGTCATTTTCCACCTGATTTTCAAGCAAGCTCTTAGTTTAATAAGAATCTTGACTGTTTTTAACCAAAATCTCTGATTTAAAATTATAATAAAATCAAAATGACGGTCCTCTGTAGGATCAAAAACTTGCCTATTTACTTTTTTGCCCCCATACCACGTGACGTGTCTCCTCCACGTCTTTATATCTCAATAATTACTCTTTTCATTTACGACTTTGTTTTCATTTACCTGTGCCCTTACTGAATGACGTGGCGCAAGGGGTCTCGAGCATTCATTAAAGACAAAATTGCTTATGGAAGATATGAGGTCATCAGAAGAAGTATACGACATTAGTATCCAAAAAAACATGCGTATTTCGAAATCATGCTAATCCTATTGTCTTATTTACAGATAGAGAATGTTTATTTTAATTTTATTTATAAATTACTTTATTAAATTTATTAAATTGTTCATATATGAATCAATTTATCAGTTATTTGTTATAATATTAATAATAATGATTTGTAAGTGAAGACAGAGATCGGAAATTTTAATAAGGTTAAATGTAAATTTTTTGTTTATTTGGAAAAATATATATGTAATACCTTAACTGTATTTAATTAACATGTAAAAATTAGTTAAAACAGCCTTGTATCAAAGATTAAAATGACAACACATTTTTATATAAATTAGGAGAAAGGCTCGCAACGGGTGCCCTCATTTCATAGACTAATAATTGCTTAGAACAACACACGAGTTGGCGTAAAACGTGACGGCCGAAATAGGTGACGAGTGGTGGTCACCTCACGATGAGGTAGCGGCTGGTAACACATGGCATTTTTTATTTTTGTAGCGTATTTTAATTGGTACATAATTATTTTTTATTTAAGAAAATACAGCTTGCTTTGTTACTACATCGCAATCACCGTTTAACTTTATTTTGTCAGCTTTTCTGTTTTAATACCATGGTGTTTTGAGGATAAAAAATACACTTTACAAATTTCAGAGATTAAAATAAAACCTCAAAGAACCAAAAACATTATTGAACCTAGTTTGATCGGATTTTAATTTTAATTGGTTTTAATCTTTATAATTTTATAAGAATTAATTTAAATTTAACAAATGATACCGATACTCAAAATTCAGAAAAATTATTTACGAAAACTAACAACTTTCTACAACCTTCCATTCGAAGTTTATTAATCACACTCAATGGAAATAAGCCATTTTCTGCCATTCATTACTCATATAAATAAAAATTCAGAGTCATTGAAAGAAAAGAATACAACAAACCACATACTTTTTACAATTCTATTTGATGTGGATCAAAGACTTGGTTAATCCTAGTGAGATGCATGCTGAGCAAACCATTATTTTCACTGCTTTGAATTTGAAGGGCTGGTGGGACCATAGTTAGAGAGGCATACTTAATTACTATCATTATGAATAA
The DNA here is from genome assembly GCA_025593235.1 of Vachellia pachyceras. Classification (NCBI taxonomy): domain Eukaryota; kingdom Viridiplantae; phylum Streptophyta; class Magnoliopsida; order Fabales; family Fabaceae; genus Vachellia; species Vachellia pachyceras. The sequence continues at coordinate 7,173 of JANTPZ010100707.1, forward strand.
TAATGTATTCGGTATGGTGCGTATAGTGCTCTGTGAGCACTATATTTTTTAATCCTTAATTACTATCATTATTATGAATATAGTAATGTCTTGTTTCTTGTTCGGTGAAAATATTCTTGCGCTTATTTAGTCCACGACCGACTCTCTGTTAGTCTTAAAGAAAGGGAAGGCGATAGCTAACGACAAATTATTTATGGATATCTGACATGTCGCCTATATTTAATAATTAATTCTCCAATATATATATATATATATATATATGTCGCTTTAAATAATGGGAAAAGGAGAGAAAAGGATCTCAGGGGATGTGAGAAGATTGAGAGGTGTGCAAAGTTTTACAAATATAACGAGGGAACTTTCAAAATGTAGAGGAAAAAGATAAATTAAGATGGAATGCCCCGAAGTTATTTTAAAAAATTTCCCTTTAGTTATTCAATAGTGATAATTTTATTTTGTTAATTATAACTTGAGTATAATTCCCCTTAATTATTGTTGGATCAGTAGTTTTTCTTAACCTCAATTTGAATTTTGAACCCATCAACCCAAAATCTATTGTAATTTTTAGATTAAACTACATAAAATTCTACTTAACTTTGAATTACCTATAAATAACATTGTTAACATTTAAAACTTAATAATAAATTTCCATGGGCATATGAGAATTTAATAGTTGTGCTAAATAAATTTTCAGGCTATTGGATCACAACATCGAACTGATACTGATTTTAGGATGGAAGCGGGCTAACTTTTATTTTAAGAAAATAGTATTAAATTGAATAGGTGGTTTGAAAATGAGTTGACCCGTAACCAACCCACCCTTTCTTTCATATCAACTCAAACTCTAATTTTTTTGATAACACCCCCTGTACGACGTAGAAACCTCTTATTAACTGATTTTACACTTGCTTTTTTTTTTTACATGTATCAAGAGGTATATAATGTTTTTTATGAATCATATTAGTACTCGATCAATCAATTAATTCAATTAGTATGAGTAATTATCGTGGATTCATTCCCATGATTCAAATACAAAATCACTAGTTAAATTGAAATAATTGTCATCAATTGATTCAAATGCTCCGTGTTGCACTTATTTTATTTTTGTACAGTAACAGTACAAAAATAAAATAAGTGCAACACGGAGCATTTGAATCAATTACAAAAATAATCACGTCTCAAACTCGCTATGTTCTGGTGATAATGATTTTCGTAGAACTTATTCAACCTTTTGAAGATATTAAAATGTATCATTACTGCTTGAAAGCCAATTCTTCCCATGGATCTAGATAATGTAACAACCTCCTTATCGGGGATCCCTTAAAAGTCTCGCATTATTTGGGCGGCTTATAATTACATAGCTTACATTATTTATTAAGCAAACTATATTATTATTCTAAAAATTTAATTAATGGATAAATGAGGACAGAAAGGTGAAAATGCCAATAGCGTACCACTAAAGAGGGTGAGGCCAGAATGGTTGTAGACGGCATCAAGAGGATGAATCCAATAGCAACGAAAATTTTTGGTCACAAGTGTTCCTTTTTAGTTATGACTCGAGATAATCACACTATCAAAACTGAAGCAAACAACACAAAAGATGTGTTTTTTCCATAAAAAATCACAAAACATGAACTTGACATCAATTGTGAGGTCGTTCTTGAGAAAATGTGGGGCTATGGATGGCTCCCTTTCCAAAAAAAAACGACGCACGTTAAGTGGTGGTCTATTCACACGTCGTACAATAAAAGCAAGTTCATGGACAACACGGGCTATGGATGGCTCCCTTTCCACCAAAAAAAAAAAAGACGCAGTTAGGTGGTGTCTATTCACACGTGGTACAATAATAACAAGTTTGGATGCAATTATTAAAACATATATTTTAATTCAAAATCTAGATTTTATCTTAAAATTTAGATTTTATATAAGTACTGATATCTTTTGCATAAGCTATTCTGGAGAAAAACATAAGTTTAAAACATAGGTTTTGAAAAAGTTATTTTCTTATCAAATTACACTATCTTTGATAATAAATTTTCTCTTTCCTCTTTTTTCTCTCTTTCTCTTTCCTCTTTCCTCTTTCATTCCTACTTTTTGCCTCGAACTCCGTAAAAGCCAATAACTTCCCAAACACAATCATCTTTTTAAAACTTAGGTTTTATTTCCGAATCCGTAATATTTTTTTAAAAAATATATTATCCAAAACTTAGATTTTACCTCAAACTCTGTAAAAGATATTTTTTACTGAACTTCCAAATGAGCCTTTAGACACCTTATTTCACCATAAAACACTCCTAACCAATAAACACATCAATGCACTTAGCTGATCAAAGTATGGATTGGAGGATTTGCAAACATAAATCACGATGTTAAAAATTAAACTAAATTGACAGGACATTATTTTGATTAATTTCTTTCATTCGCTTTGCATAGCACCATGTCAGTCACTATTGTATCCTTGCTTCACTGAACAGCACATTACAAGTAAAATCATAAAAAAGGTAGAATAATTAACCTTTTAATATTTTTTAATAATTCTTACATTTATATTTTTATTCATTGTATATTTCTTTTTTTAATAGTAATATCTTTTTGGTCATTTTACATGCATGCATGCTTTTTAATATATCATCAAAGCAAGTTTCAATTTTTTAGAGTCATTATATTAATAGAAAACTTGTAGTAACGGTTTTGATAACAGTGCTAAGTTGGAAGAATTTGACTACAAAGAACCTTGATAATACCGTTAGATTCATATACCTTAATAATTTATTTTTAATATTTACATTATTTTAAATGAGTTGTTCTAAAAAAATATTTGAAGAGACAATGGCATTAATTAGAAAAATAATAAGTTATTATTTAATGCAATGCCATTTAATTTAACAACGTATTACTTATTATTAAATAATTTATTAATTTAACAATCAATTGTTACAATTAAGAATTTAAAATAAAGTCCAACACTATTTTAATTCCTAATTAATGATTATGCAATTTCGTTTTCATTTGTTTCCTCCTCGTTCGTCATCTTTTTTGTTTTACTTTTAATTACTTGCTTCCAGGAAAATAACTTTGATAAAAGGCCCCACGTGGATGTAATTTGTACTTGATATATGCATTGCTCATTGCAAGTTATCGGATATAACTTTTTGGGAAAGTTACCCAAATGTCTCAAGCAACAGAATTAACCATAAAATGGTTTCAAAGAATCTGAAATTTATTCTCAGGTCCCATGGGACCTTTTTGTCATAGATTCTACTTGTGAAAAGTATGAAATGCCCCTCATGTAATATAATTGAAGTCAGATGAATCCAGTTGTATTATGCTTGCCTTCCTTGATCACTGGTCTGTATTACGCTTGTCGTTGCTTCGTCGATACTTTGCACCTGTCGTCCCTTCTGTTTGACATTGGTCCTTCCGTATTGTCGATCTATAAGTGTTACGGCCAGGAGTCCTATCTCTAGCTACTCCACACTCCTTTATGTGAGTAATGTGAGTGTTAAAACAAAATAGCATCAAAACTATAATTGCAATAAACATGAAGCTTCTCCTTCAAAATGATAGTGAACGCATCTATAAACTCGGCACAGTTAATAGTAAATAGGTAGGGAATAAAGCTAAAGCCTCTCCTTAAATTTTTCTGCGGTTCCATATGGGTGTAAAGTAGGGCATCAATCCATTATGACCAGTCCATAACCGAGCCAAGCTGGAAGTCAGTAGAAATTTTATGTTGCCAAAACAGTTGTAACATGATGCTGTGAGGTTTTGATTTTGAGGAATTCATAATGTGTGCCTTGAGGTTTTGAAGTCGAATGAACATCATTGATAAGGGGTTTTGATTTTGGACCAATTTATATTGCATTATTTGAAGTGCGCAGAGAGTCCTAGTGTATTGAACAAGATGTTTGCATATCCACCACAACTTGATTGTTATTATTAGAGTTTTAAATGAAACTTTGTTTTTATCTGTTTCATATACATTTGGTATAGCATATGTGATTTGTTTTGGAGGTGTTATGTCGTATGTTTTTAATATTGTTGATGCTTTGTTTCGTATGTAAAATGGTGATGGAATGCAGATAAAAAGTGAAGTTGTTGTAGAGGTTGTTAACAACAGCAGCGAAAGTTGTTAATGTAGCTGCTAAGGTTGTAAATGACAAGTGTATTTTGAAGGTGGTCAATTCTAATGGTGAGAATATCTGGAAAGAATATGATATGTTTCCTTCATATTGGAGGAACATTTGAGAGCAACGAAGCATATGGGAAAACATATGTGGGGGGAATAGTCAGATCAAGGGTGATTAAAGAAGGCACAACTTATGAAGAGTTGAAAACAATTGTAGCATCAATTGTGGGAAAATACAGCAATAAATTTTTAATGAAGTACACGTTGACATTTGATAGAAGCACATTTGTGGACCTTGTAGATGATGAAGGAGTTGAAACTTGATTAAATTCAAAGGAGAAAGTGAGCATTTATATGTAGAAGTTAATGATGATGATTCCATAATGAAAGTAAGGGAGGATCCAGAACAAGAGTTATGGTAAGTTGGATTTGATGTGGAAAAATACGCTAGTATGGTGGTTGGAGAAAGTTATAATCACTAACATAGTGCAGTTCAAATGATACCTACAAGCAAACCTGAACTGAAATCTACAAAGTGGAAGGATGTTATAATTGGAGAGGGTCAAGTGTTTGCCAATCCGGGTGCTCTTCGTGAAACATTATACAAGTATAGCATTGCCCATGAGTTTTCATACAAGTATGTGAAAAACAATAAGCAAAAGACAATTGTTAAGCGTGTGGTTGAAGGATGTCCATGGTACTTAGATGCATACTCCATGGGAGAATGTCAAGATACAGAATTCCTGACAATACGAATACTTAAAGATAGCACCAACATGGTGCCCATGATGACCTTATTGTTGCATATGCAAAAGTATCAAGTTTGACATCATCATTCATGGTTGACACGTTGAGCGACAACATTGACAAGAGCTCTAATGAGATTGGAAGAGAAATGTATAGAGATTATGATTTACGTCTTAATTATTCTCAAGCTTATAGGGGGAAAGCAATATAGTTGAGGAAAATACACGGCTACGAAGAAGATTCATTCATGGTTATTCCTTGGATATGTGAGAGGTTAGTAGAGACTGATCCTGAGATGGTTGCCCGATGCGAAATCTCAAGTAGTGATAGATTTGAGAAGGTGTTCATTAGTTATAGGTGCTCAATCAAAGGCTTCTCAGAAGGGTGTCGTGGCATATTGTATATAGATGTATGTCATCTAAGTGGTCCCTATAGGGGTGCATTGATTTCTGCTACTACATTTGATGTGGACGATCATTTATTTCCCTTTGCATATGCCATAGTTAGTGGGAAAACACATGATGAATGGACTTGGTTTATTACGATGTTGAAGGAAATAATCAGTACAAGGGAGATCACTATCATGTCTAATAGGAATCCTGCCATAATAAGTTATGTTAGAGATGTATTTGGAAGCGAGCAACATGCATTTTGTTATAGACATGTCAAGAAGAATTTTAGTGCCGAATGTGTAAAGGTAAATAGAGGCAAGGGAAGGACTAGTGTGAATAGCAAGGAGAATGCATTGGAGATGCTTGATGCAATTGCCTATGCAAGACATGAAGATGAATTCAACGTTGCTTTGGGAAGACTTAAAGCATTCTCTCCTCCATTAGGTAATTGGGTTGAGACCCAAGGTAATGTAGAAAGATGGGCACAATTTCAGCACAAACGATGGGATAAGATAACTACAAATTGTGCTGAGTCTATCAACACTTGGGTTAGGAAAGAGAGAAAGCATAATATTGATGTTTTTATTCTTGAAAACCGAGAAAAATTTGCAAAGAAGCTGGTGGTTAGCAAAGATTCAATAAAAAAGTGGAAAAACGGTATTGGGCCAAATGTTGAATCCAAGTTGATGGAAGAAGTCGTACGGCTGAAAATATGGAGGTTACATATTATGGAGATGATCGGGTTTCAGTAGAAATAGTTGCAAACAACCGACTCATTCATCTAAGTGTTGATCTAGTGTTACACAAATGCACGTGCAAGTGAAAGCAAATGAGCAGAGTGCCTTGCACTGATGCATGTGCAGTAATAAAGTTTATTCATGCTTCTGTGTACTCATATGTGGATGATTGCTATAAAGTGGCTGCCTAAGAGATGATATATGTGTCACTAATGAGTCCTGTGGTGAGCCATGACACCCCACGTCCAGATGCACTAACCGTGACACAAATGATGACACAGACTTTATTACAGCCACTAATCACAAAAAGGCCACCCGGCAGGCCGAAGTGAAGCAAAATTGAATCTCAGTATCAAACAAACAAGTTTATCATTGTGGAAGATGCAATAAGGCTAGACACACTGCGAAGACTTGCAAGAATCCCAACCCAAGTTGATGACTTGCATGAAGTACATAATGTAAATGTATATTTGTTTCCTATGTATTTTGGGTATTATGTATATTTTGTGGTCGATGTATTTTTGGCATTATGTATATTTTGTTGCCGATGTATTTTTGGCATTATGTAAATGTATCTAAAGTACATTATATAACTTTTTTGCTGTTTGTATAGCAATGTACTAATGTATATATAAATGGTAAATTAAGTTGGATATATGGATAGCAATATGTTAATGTACATAAATGGTAAATGAAGTTACTGTCACCTGCTTGGGTTATATGTGGAAGCTGCTTGGATTGTAAATGGAAGCTGATGGGGTTGTCAGTGGCAGTTGTTGGGGTTGTCAGTGGTTGTAAGTGCAAGCTGCCGGGGTTGTAAGTGCAAGCTGTTGGGGTTGTCAGTGGCAGCTGCTGGGGTTATCAGTGGCAGCTGCTGATGTTGTAAATGGAACCTATCGAGGTTGACAATATTCAACACCAGTTGTATTCAGTAACAACACATCTACACTCGATGCATTAACCAATATTCAGTAGAGTTGTATTCATTACCCAATGATACTTGTAAAATCATGTGAACAATTGCACAAGTAAACATAAAATTACAAATTATATTATAACTAATAAAATCATATGTACACTTTACATCTGAGTACCAACTATATGTTTACAAAAACGGAGGTTGCAAACTAAATATTATTTACAGCCCGAAATGACCAACAAAATATGTACAAAACAAACTACATCACCCTCTTCCTCTTTTTTAACCCCTCAAGTATGGCCATAACTCTTTTACGATGTTTGTTTTTTGGGTTGTTCACAAGCCACCATAATACCCCACTCTTCAGTTGTTGAAACTCAATCGGACTATGATAAGGCATTGTATAACTGTTGTCCCCTTCTATGCCACCCCACATTTGTATCCATGAAAGCACGTGGACGCCAAAAGAATCCCTATAAGTACAAACACCTCCTGGTCAATGAAAAGGAGAGGTCAAATTGAATATGAATTACTAAATAACACATATCGTGTAATGTTTACATACGCATCGCGTTGAACATGAACTTTAGCCCAAGTCAATTCCCTTTCAATATTGTCCACAGGGTGAAACAATTCTGGCTTCAGCTTTTGCATCATTTCAAAGAAGCAATCTCTCTAAAGAAAGTGAACCACAATCAACAATCAATACAAAACTAAAGTTCAATAACTACAAATCATTTACACTTTACCGTTTTATTTGCTATATGTTGCCTTGGATCAGTCCATCCAATTCTTTTACTTTTCTTCCTTGTCCTTTCCTCTGTAGCCTGGTCTACTAATGAATCTAATGCATAAAATCGCATCGTCTGGGTATGGAGCACGTAGCACAACCAATGGTCAAGGAAAACAGTAGGATCAAAAATGAAATCACAATCCCCAATGTTATATCCAACATATTGAGGGAGGATTTGTGTTTCATTTTCTTCCAAGCTCCATTTAGAGGATTATCAACTATCTTCAACATGAAATGTAGAGTGAACACATGGCGGGTGACTCTTCCGTCCTTCTCGTATTGCTCAGCCACCAATGCCTTCGCAATCGTTGACATCACCTACATCATTGCCACATAATGATACAATACGTATTTGGACATAAACTCAACTTGGTTGACACCAAACAAATGCACTGATTGTATCGTTGAGCCACCCCTTAGGTCGGAGGCAATAAAGTTCCGCTCGCGTAACATAGTAGTCATACATCTCCACAAATACCCTAATCCAGCACAATCACAACAATTTATGTTAGAAATTACATTACCATTAATCACCAATACGAGATTGGTTAACTTACTCATCACCCTCCTCATTCTTCAGCCTCTGTGTGCATAGATCAAATAACCTCGCCTACTCATCCAACCCATACTTTCCCTTCTGCTTTAGATTATGATTAATCTAAGGGGAGTTGACGACCCAACTTGGCATTTTGCTCGTTTAGACCTTCTCAATATGTCATGCCCTTTCTGCTCCTCCTATGTCTCTCTAATGTCAACCTTTTCTCCCTCATCCAGTCCTCCTTAGATGCATATTCATCGCTAGCCTGTTCATCCTCAGCATTAGAATATGCAATGTCAACATCAGAATGTGTATGTCCAGATGGTCTCACTCCCCCTGTTTCCTCTTCATACCCTTCATCCGATGTATCCTTCGCCTGCATCTAGTTCTGAAGTGCAAGCAATTATGATCCAACCATCCCCAAGATCAAATAATAAGTTCTTCAAATTTCCTGAAATAAATATGCCATAATTAGCTGTCTGTGATAAATGAAATGTGTCAACATTAACTGTTAAGTACTAAGCACTACCGGGTGCGTGAGCATTATCTCCGGATCAAAGGGTGCATATGCCTGCACCCCTGCACGCTTAACAACATGCAACAAGCATGTCTTACTCTCCTTCTCAATGGCTACCCTCTTCTTCATCCGGTCATCAGTCCATTAAGTAATGGCATACGCCTCACCACGGGCTACCAAATTTCCCAAAGGGAAATGTTACAAACAGAATATCTGTATTATCAAATTAAACAATGTAAGTTTAACAATGACAATGTAACTACAAATTAAGCTATTACTAAAAAATTCCTTTACCATGAGGAAGTATAAACAGTCACCTACTGTCCTCTTTTTGTTGCCAGACCCTTTAAGCAATTCCTGCTGAAATCCCCAACGGCATCAAAAAGTTCCATTCGAATGAATGAGCACCAATCGAAGGCACCAATCACATACTGAGTCAATGTCAAACTATGCTTGAGGAAGGGGTCAACAGGGTGCCTAATGCAAATATTACAAAATCAACTCAAAATTGTCATCATTCTCTCCCATCAACCCCTTACCAATCTTCTGGTAGGGTAAACCCTTATATATTGTACACAAATCAACAAACATGGGATCATTATCTCGAATATTCAACTCTATCTTTTGCCCACATGCAGCAAACCCATAATTTCTTGCACATCAATAGGTATTAGTACCTGGGATTCCCCTCTCATTGTCACAACATGGGTAGTAGAGTCAAAACACCTCATGATCTGTGCACACAAATCATGGTTTATTTGTGTGCAACAGACATGTACCAACTTATTAAACCCTATGGCCTTTAACCTTTCCATTAATTCTGGCCTCGTCTTTATTGTATCGCACACCGTTATAAATTGTTTTGGAGCGCATCTTGTGTCGAAGGGGACAACATACTTCTTCCCTTTTAGTGAACCTCTTATTTTCTCGGCCGCTTTGTATATACAGCCCTTTCCTTATCATTCAATATGCTCCATGCATCTCAAACTTCCACGCTTACCTGGGGAACGACTTCCTCTCTTTAGCGGCGTTCCCCTTTCTCTTTCCCCTTCTCCATCTTCGTTTCCTGAAAAACACAAATATAAAAATGAAAATTAAGTGACTTTTACTACAGAAAAATAAAAGGAATATACCATTGTCAGTACAACTATCACACTTGTAGAGATCGAAAGGGATAAAAGGTAAGTCAATTGCTTAAATGGCAAATGTAGATTATTCAAAGGTGAGTAAATAAACAAATGACCTAGCAACTCAATATGCAAGCATATAGAATGCAGATCATCACCTTGATAAAAAGAATACTGAATCTCATAGACATAGAATTTCTTTGATCTCTTACCTTGCTTCCTTCCCACTGTCTAAAAACATCTAAACCTCCAATATATAGAAATGCTATGAAACCACAACAATAGAAATGCTATGCAACCACAACAATAAGGAGCTTATGTTTTCTTATTCCAAAGTATAGCAGCACATGGAAATGCTATGCAACCACAACAATAGTCTACGCGACAATTCTTAATACTATTTTTTATGATCAATTCGCATGTTAGTTGTTTTCCCTTTGTAAAACATCATGCTTGCCCAGTACTGAAGATATTAGCCAACAATATCTATGCTCTGTACCCAAATTCCAAAGATTAAGCCTAAATAACTTGCTAGCATGTTATGGTAATGGTTCAACCCCACATTTAAAGTGTATCTCAGTCCTCAATAATGATATCAACAATTTCAAACCAGCTGTAAAAGTCTTTACACAATAATGCTCCTCCCTATTACAATAATCGACACAGATGGGCTCACAGACAATAATGCTCCTCCCATTGCAATAATCGAATATACTAACCAGAAAGTATATTCCGAACTCACAAACTCACCATTGTTTACAGCTTTAAGATCTCAGTCCTTAAACTTAATCCCTAGATAGTGTATTCCGAACGCACAGAACATATGGCAGGATTTGGCATGTACGAGGAAGATTGATAATGCTAAACCCAAGTAGCATTCCCAGCTTGATTGGAATCATTAAAAAAATCAGGTTCACTGGTTTTCAACAACTACCTTCTAAGAATAACTCAATAAGCAGAATGGAAATTAGCATTCGTAAAACATACCTACACGGCAACCTACCCCACGGCTTCATAGCGTGCAAAGCGACAGCTTCACGATGACCAGACTGACGGCTTCACGGTGAACAAACAGAAGGCTTCGTGGAGAACAGACAGACGGCTTCATGGTGAGTAGAGCGACAGCTTCACACATAGTACATCGTCGATTTCACGGTGAGACAAGTTTACTACTTCGATTTTCACGGCTAGCAGAGCGACGGCTTCATGGCCAAGAAACAGACATCTTCATGGCGAGCAGACCGACGACTTCACGGCGAGTACACGGACGACTTCACGGTGTGACGGGTCTACAGCTTCGATGGCATGATAAGAGGCAGGTTGGCACTTTTCAAAATGAATCTCAACCTCAATCTCACTTCGATGGCGCGGTAAGAGGGGGCATTATGGACTTTTCACACATCCAATCTATGACAAAAAGGTCCCCTGGCACCTGAGAATAAATATCAGATTCTTTAGGACCATTTTGTAGTTAATTCTGTTGCTTGGGACCTCTGGGTAATTGTCTCTAACTTTTTTTAGGGTTAACGTAACTTTTAATCCCTCAAATTTAGTCTTATTTCGGTTTTGGTCTCTTAAATTTCAACTAATGGGTTTTGATTCATTAAGGGACAAAATAATCTAGATTATTATTAAATTATAGCAATAAATATGTTAAACAAAATAAAAAAGGACCAAAAAAAATAGTATAAAATTCTGAAGACAAAAAATGTAGGTAAACTTAAAGAACTAAAAACTATATTAATCCTTTTGTAGTTTTTGTAGTTAGCAGATTGGACGGGCTGAAGACATGAAGGTACATGTTATATTATAAAGCCTAAAATGTTGGTTTCCTAAAAATTTATCCAAATACTCATATTTTGATTAAATCAATTAATATTATGAAATCCTTGATTAAACGTTCGTATTTTGATTAAATCAATTAGGAGTCTCTCAATCAAACACTTATATTTTGACATGAAACCATCAACCATGTTTCTAATAAGCTGCCCCACATTTGGATTAATATTGCTAAAGCTCATAAAAATTATTTGTAAGCATTATTAAATCAAAATACAGCATAAAATTTTAGGAAAGTATAATTGAAAAGCAAGTACTAATAGCTTGAGATAACCATGATTTTAGTTCAAAATTGATTTCGGCACGTATAACAGGTGTGTGGATTTTTTTTTAAGTAAAACATGGTTTTGGCTTTTCAACTCTACTTTTCAGTTGTAACACCAGTCTTATAAATCAATTGCGACCAAATTTATTCCCATAATCATAGATATAAATCAATTCATTCAAATTCTACTCTCTCTCCACTGATCCAACAAACTTTTTTTAAAAACTAATTTTCTTAATTTTTAATAATAGTTAACAGGACCTTGTCAAAAAGATCAAACATATTTAGCCGTGGCCACCTGTGACCTTATTTGGATCCAAATGCTTAAAGAATTAGGCAATCCTCTTTACTTTGCTCCTACATTGTGCTATGATAATATGGGAGCTACTAATTTAGCTGCTAATCCGGTGATGCAAGCATGGAACAAAATACATTGAATTGGATTACTATTTTGTTTTTGAACGCAGTAGCTGCAAGGACACTAAATATCACTTTTATGTGTTCAAAGACCTCGTGGTTTGTATTTTCACTAAACCCTTAAATGGGTCCGTACGCTTTGAGTATTTGAGATCAATTCTCACTGTTCAACCACAACCGTTCATCTAAAGGGAGGCTGTTAGAGCAAAATCAAGTCCAACAACTCGTAAAGTTCGGCCCAATGCCCATAAAAAATTCTAAAATCATGTTTTAGGGCTACTTGCTAACATGTATATCATGTGATTTTTATACAATACACAGTATAGAGATTTTAAATTTGAGCAATATTACCTCAAAAGTTTAAACGAGGACAAATATTACCCTTGAAGTTAAAAAATGTTTAATTTGGATCAAAATTGTTAACGTGGTACCTTCAAATAATGTGCTCGTTTGGGAACGCGGTAGAGAAGTACTTTTACCCAAATCGAGGTAAATATGTGGAGGAGATTATCTAGTTTTGTGGAAAAATACCGTTGAACGTGCGTTTCACTTTTAGAATTGTTGTTCCAAACAAGCCCAATATATACATGGCTGGCTCCTCATGGGTCGAATGTTTGCATGCTCCGCTCCACTACAGCACATGGATTGCTGGTTAATCGAGAATCACATCACTAGCTTCCTCCCAAAAAAAAAACCAAGTGTTGTGATTCATGAAAGATGTTACGTTTCTTTCAAGATTACTCACATACATACATCATCCTATTTTATTTTGTCATGATGTCTAGAACGCGATCCCTTCGCAAATTACTGATTAATGGGAAGCTAAGAGGCGTCTATTTGGCACATATGGTAGCAATGTCATCTCAGATTTGCGTATATTATTATCATAAAGACCACGGGGTGTACATCATCATCATCATCATCAATATTATCGTTATTCCGAGAATATCCCTAAGCATCTATCTGTTGCAGATGGTAGCAATGTCATCTCAGATTTGCCAATATGGAGACAGCAAATAATATCTCAGCATATTAGGAGTTATCAAACCAAAGCAATTATATGTTAACTTCATACGAGGCTTCGAATTATGTTCCATTTGACTAAGACATGTTTGGATTAGTCGTTACAAAATAAATTTTTGGGAAATTTACTGTTCAGTCCCCAATAAGGGACTAAGACATGTTGTCAAGTGTTGTCACTTGACAACACCATGAGCTGCATTGACAACACCTCGTGTTGTCAATTGGACCATTTGATAAATATTTAAAAACTTGGGACCATTTGATAAATATGTTTACTATGTGGGACTGAACAGTAAATTTCCCTAAATTTTTTGTTGTGAATATACATGTGTGAATGTCCATGAACCTTGGCCTTCCATATCCCATTCCTAAAAACTTCTATCATGAATAGCTTTTAGATGATTTTATGAAATGGTTACTTATTGTGTACTTATGTGAATTCATTTTGTGTAACTTATTGTTGATGATGTATGCCTATAAATAGAGACTTTGTAATATCCATTTAAAGGTTACATATGAATAAGAATCACTATCTCCTCCCTCCCAATTCTCTCTTGTCTTGTTCATCTCTTTCAATCTCTCTTCTTCTACCATTCTCTCCTTCTACTCTCATCTCTTTTATTTTTATAACACATTATCAGCATGAAGCTCTACTAAAGGCGTATATCCTTATCGTCGTCTTAGAAATTTGTTCTTCTTCTTCTTCTATTATATTTTATTTGATCCATATATCTATGATAATCTAAACCATTATATGGAATTAAAGATATTCTTTTACCGATTGTTTTATATATCGGGTTCCATGGTTAAGATTGGAGATTATTGTTACTTCATTTTAATATCCTTCACAAGTTTTTTATTTATGTTGATTTATATTATATTATGTTGTTATTTATATTTTATGTCGTTATATTATATTTATATTTCATGTGTTTATTTACTTATTTAACATTTGTATTTAGCTATTTTATTTCATGTTATATTCTGTTATTTATATTGTGCTATTTATTTATATTATTACATCTATACATTTTTATTTATTTATTGCTCATACATACACATATATATATATGCCATATTTATTTAATGTTTATTGCATATTTATTTATATACACATTTATTTATATTGACATATACACACACATATATTTTCCTACCTCCCTATATATATTGTCATCCCCCTTTATGGATATTTATTTCATGTTGTTATATTATGTTATTTATTCACGCTTCATTTATTTATTTGATATTTATATTTTTTTATT